>JAURVB010013312.1:0-179355 GCA_033002965.1 Piper betle | reverse complement strand
CAATGTTGATGATACAATTGATCAATTTAAAGCATGTCTTGTTACAAAAGGTTTCAATCAACATGGAGTAGATTTTTCTGAAACCTTTTCACCTGTTGTTAAACCAGCAACCGCTCACACTGTTCTTGCTCTTGTTGTAGTTAAGAAATGGAACATTTGTCAATTCGATGTTAAAAATGCCTTTTTGCATGGAGAGCTTCAAGAAATTATTTATGTTTCTCAACCACCAAGATTTAAACACTCAGTTCATCCAACATATGTTTGCAAGCTCAATAAAGCCTTGTATGGCTTGAAACAAGCTCCACGTGCTTGGTTTGATAAATTCAGCTCCTTCTTATGCTCACAAGGGTTTCATTCCAGCATTGCTGATCCTTCTTTGTTTGTTCTTAACAAGGATGGAAATTTGGTTGTTTTACTTCTGTATGTAGATGATATGTTAATCACAGGAAACTCTTCTCCTCTTCTTGATAGATTTTTGCAGGAATTGAACATAGCAATGAAAAATCTTGGTCAGGTGCATTACTTCCCTGGGATCCAAGTTCAAGCTTTCTTTGATGGTCTTTTCTTGTCTCAACAACGATATGCTACCTCCATTTTAAAGAAGGCAGGTCTTCTTGATGCAAAACCTATCTCAAATCTAATTGCCTATAAGCTAAAACCACCAGACAATTCTCCTACATTTCATGATCCCACTTTGTACAGGTAGTTTGTTGGCTCTCTCTAATACCTTACGTTTACTTGACCTAACATATCATTTGCTATCAATTTCGTATGTCAGCATATGCAACAACCAACTGATTTTTATTTTTCCCAAGTTAAGAGGATTCTCTTATATGTCAAAGGCACTATTGATCATGGTCATTTTTTATCGTCTCACACTGATTTCTCTCTCAGTGCCTATTCTGATTTTGATTGGGCTGGTTGTGCTCAAATACGAAGGTCTACCACTAGATCTATGGCCATCATTCCTGGTGAGATTACTTGGTTGTCCTATCTTCTCACTGATCTTCATATCTCACAATTGTCTTCCCCAATTTTATCTTGTGATAATCTTAATGCTTTAACTGTGAATCCTATTTTTCATACTCACTCCAAACATATTGAAATTGATTATCATTATGTTAGGGAACATGTTGCTTTGCACAAAGTACAAACACAACATGTCTCTTCCTCAAATCAATTGGCTGATATGTTCACCAAAGCCTTACTGTTCCGCCCTTTCTCTGCCAACTTGTTCAAGCTCGGCATTGTTCGTCTTTCTCGCTTGAGGGGGGATATTAATGTATAAGGTTATGTTGAGGGTACTTATGTAATTACCTTTGGTTTAAAATTAGGAATGTTGAGAGTCTTGTTGACAAGTCATGTAAATATAAAACCCTAATGCGAATCTTCCTAATGAAAATCAAATTGTTCTCGGAATCTACCTTTCGGCCAAATTGTACTGATGCCGAGAATCCACAACTCATGTTTCCCGCTACTTTTCAATCACATTAATATCTTTTTCTTCTGATAAGAATTCTATGATCTGTCTCTAAGCGTACATTCCTCAATAGGTTGTTCAAAAGATTGGTGCAACATTTGCTCCCCGAGCTTCCACCGCCTCTAAGAACCCTGCTGTTCCAGCAACTGCTTTATACACTGTCTTTGAAGTTCAAGGCTATGCATCTATCTTACTTGCTGGAGCTCTACCTTTCAACTTCTTAATCCCATCAAATGAACCGGACATTTTGAGGCTTGTGGGCAAGTGTTCCTTATGGATGTTCAGTACGTTGTACAGATTTATCTTTAAGATTTCTGTGATGTTCAAACCACTATTCCTAATTTAAATAATAAAAAACCAGCTAAAATTTTAACTTTTGACCTGGATAACATATCATCGTATTCCTTCAAGTTGGTTAGAAGAAAACATAAAATCTTAATTCCTGATTCCCAGCTCTGATTTATCCTTCTTGTTCTCGTGCAGCAATACCAACTCTTCGAGCTCGGGACTGTTCAAAGAATGAAAAAGAGGCTTTGAACTACCCAATGTCATAATTCCTTTCTTTTGAAAATCGTTTCCAGTAGTTTGGTCAGCAGATACCGCTGCCTTCTTTCTAATGTATGCATGGAAGGTAAATGCACTCCGTTTTTAGTTTCATATTGAACTCTATTTCTTATTAAGCTTCTAATTCTAAACCGTGCTTAAGTACCAAGTCTGAACCTTGATGTGTGTATGTAGCTCGGATAGCTGCAAAAATCGGAATAACATGTGGAGCTGCAAAAATCGGAATAACATATGGAGCTTTTTCTCAATTTGCTCTCAGAAGGTATACTGGTGAATTGAAGCATGGACATTAATTTCGGACTAGAGCTGGAGAATGCCTCAGCACTGTATAACCCAGTCTTATAAATAGGTGTTCAAAACAGAGATGAAAGTAGCAAGGAGATTGAGTTGCGTGCTGTGGTGATCATTTATTCTAACATTATCAGAACGAAATATAGACTTAGGAGCCAAAAAGGAATCATGTTGTAATGCCAAAAAGAATCATGCTCTTGTAATACCCACCAACATGTTGTATGATACAAGCTCGTTAATGTGCGCATTCTTGTGGAGTCTTCTCATCAATTTCCCAATATTGAAGAAATCAAATGCTTTCGACCTCAAAATAGCTTCACAACGGCTCGTAATTAGTGCACTATCCAGAAAATTAAGTTGCTCTGTAATTTGGCGGATCCTTTTGTTTGAGAGGTTTCTGAGCAATACAGGTCAATGGTCTTTGCGTCAAAACCTAAATGAAGGGAGGACAGAAACTTCCATTTTCGTGTCTCATAGTTGGTATTAGCTCTCTCTTTTGCATTACACCAGTTTGATCCTAACCATCTTTGTCATTCTTGTCATAAAGGAGGAAAATTGGCAGACTGCAATCTCAAAAGCGAGTCTGACGTAAAGGAATCAATCCATTAACATTTCACTTGTTCATCCTAAGGGGTAAAACATGAAAACAGAATTACTTTCCCATCCTCCAATATTTATACATCTGGTGTACATCTTGTATCCCTCCATTGTATTCTTTCACGTCCTTGGCATTCTTCCTCACTTTCATAACCAAGTTCTCCCTCCTAACCCACCCTGGTACTGAATCACTTCGGAAAATGGAAGGAAAAAATTTTGAATCAGTTGCAGACATGGGAATGAAACCCGGAACTTCTTGTCCTAGGATTCCCATGACTCCAATTTCAGGAGAAGTGTTTTTCAGCATCGTGTTGACGCCCTCGGCATTAGAGCCTCGCTATGATTTGGTAATCTTCATATCAAAATAGAGGTTGCCTGTTGTTATTTCATTTTCAAAGCCTCATTTCATCCTACATTCCATGCATGTATAGGTTTTCTCCTAGCATTTACAATACACTCATAGATTATTTTTATTGAGTGCAATTTTAGTACCATGTTCTCAGGCTATCCCAGCCAGACATTCTGCAGTCCTTCCAAAGGTGCAAAAGCTGGCCACGCTCATTTATAATGAGAAGAGATGGAACTTGGTGTTCAAGGGAAGCTATGCCACCAAAAAGTTCGATTACCTCGGGCGGAAGAAATTAGCGAATGATACTGGTCTGAAGGTGGGTGATGCATGCATCTTTGAGTTGGTGAATGAGAAGAAGTTAGAGTTTAAAGTCCAAATTCTTGATGGCCAACACCCTCCTGAGTTTTTGGATGAACAAAGCGAAGAAGAGAATGCAAATTATGGATAAAGAAGACAAGAAAAAGTGATACATCCACCAGTTTCGTCCTCTTAGATTGAGCCATATATATGCATTCGGAAATCCAACCTCTTCTGAGTCACTCCTGTATTAGGGGCGCGTGTCGTTGATAAAACTGAACCACTACGGTACTGCAGGTGTAGATTTTTAGGTTGAAGTTTTTTGTTTTGTTATTTGTAAAACAAACCAAAGTGCATGATGACTAAGTATATTTGTGGTTTACTTTGCATCAGATCAGATATTAGCAAAAAATAATCTAAAATTCCTCTAATATTATATATATAATAGTTAAAGTGTAATTTTTCGTCAAGGTTATTTTTTAACCTATATGTGAGGCAAAAATATTTTCTAGTACTTTTGTACATATGGGTTAAAAGTTAGAGTGTTAGAAGTTAAATTGAAAAATATTTTATAATTTATGTCATATAAAATATATAATAGTTAAAGTGTAATTTTTCGTCAAGGTTATTTTTTAACCTATATGTGAGGCAAAATATTTTATATTACTTTTGTACATATGGGTTAAAAAATAGACTGTAAGAAGTTAAATTGAAAAATATTTAATAATTTATGTCAATTTTTTTAGTTATTATATCTGTATTAAATATTTTAATTTTTAATTAATTTATATTATTTAATTTTATTTTTTAATATGGTGGCATTTCCACTTCATCAATTACTTAGTTGCAAGCTTGTCACATCATTATTTAATTGTGTTTATCTAACTATATTAATTTGGAGGGGTTTAAGTGATTTTTTTAGAGTAGGGGGTTAATTGATAAATACATTTATTCAAGCCAGGCGAAATGATTGTTTCCTCTTAATTTTAAATGTGAGATGCTTCTAACAATATGTTCAAGAATGGCTTGAGTTTGGTCGTTCGCCATTGTTGAGTCACACTCGAGATGCTCTTTTTTTTTCATTGACAAAAATTTGAGACTCAAATCAACTTGGGCACGTATAGGTAATTTGGTAATCCAAAATTCGTGAGATGCATGTAAAAAATGTATCTTGAAAAAACCCGGATATTGAACGGTATTACAGTCTACACCTCAAATATACGCTGATAACCCATTCTCTGTTATAGCATAATTAAAGTTATTTATATATCGAATATACTCAACTTCTATAACATGGTCATACGATTATCTGGCTTTATATTCATGATCTAAAAACTAAATTGATGCAAATCGATTTGAATCGATTTGAGGTTGATTTGAGACTAGCTCGAACCTGATAAAGCAACAAGCGGATAAAACCCAAACCCGAAGATGGGGAGAATAAAAAGAATACCGATAAGAGAAGAGATTAAAAAAAATGACAAAGTAAGAGGGAGGTAAATAGGAGGTTAACTACCAATACCATGCTATTTTTCTGGTTATACAAATACAAATTACATTAAGTATTACAATTACAGGGTGAAGTGTGGCTTCAAACATTTGCACCTGGTTCGCGAACTCCAATACACAGGCATTCATGTGAAGAGGGTTTTGCTGTTCTTTAAAGGGAGCGGTAGCCTTTATCTGGCTCAAACCTCAAGCTTGAAACATCCAGGGACTCCACAGGAGTTCCCTATATTTCCAAATAGCACTTTCCATATTCCAATCAATGATGCTCATCAGGTAATGATACCTATCAACATGTTACTTGTATTTACTGCATTATAACCTAGGGAAAATTGGTAGAGGAGTGAAGAAAGGGGAAGATAAATGTGGTGAAAGGGAGAAGACCTATAGGGAAACCATTGTGATGCAATTGGCTAGGAGAATGTTGATAGTTCACTTGTTTGTTTATTAGTATTTTAGGGATTTGTTTACTTTCTAATAAGGGATTGTTTGGCTTATATTTAGGTGTTTTCTTAGCTGTAGGGGAAAGGGGTATTTTTATAATATTAGAAACTTATAGGTGATTTAAAAGAGCTGACAACCTGTCCCCCTTAGGATGATTAAGCAATTAAGATAAAAATGAAGTTTTTTTCGTTATTGTCTTTTCTTCTTTCTCTTCCTAAAATGGATTCTCTTTATTGTTTTCTTTACTATTAAATGATTTAGGATTTTTTTCTGTTTCTAATCGTCTTCATTGCTAATGTTTTTTTTATTTTTGATCTTTATTAAGTGGAAGTGCTTTGCAACTTCCATAGCCCCTACGAAGGCTTCCTAAACTGCAAAAGAAGACTTGATGCAAGATTTAGTGAAGATGTTGGATTTCACCTCGGAGAAGGGTTTGGAGTCCACCATTGAGCAAGTTGCATAGTGAGTGAGACATCAACTGTAGAAATGGCAAGACTTTGGCAGCTGACGCCATCGTTGGGGCCAAAGTGGTGTCACCAGCAGAAGGGACGTTGAGGCAGTAGTGATGTCCCCACCTAGTGTTGTCAACGGGTTCCGGTAAACAAGGTACCTGATCTAACTCGACCCGAAAAAATCGAGTTTGGGTCCAACCTTATTGGGTCTTGATCTAGGAATTTGGTTTTTTATTAATACTTATTTCATATCGGGTTCGGGTTTGGATCTCAAAGGACCCGACCCATTGGCAACACTTTCCCCATTAGCCCTGGGAAGCCAACCGTTGGGAATGCCTTTGGCCAAGGGTACCCATTGGCTTGGTTTACCGGTGCTGGACCGGACCAAACCTTAATATTAAGGTTGTGAGTACTAGACATGGAATTAGCGTGGGATAGGTGGATACCCATATCTAGATGGTAGCATTTGGTTTTAGAAAAATGGAGTGTTTGGTATTTGTTACCCAAATCTTAATTTGTTCTCTCAACTCTAATTTTTAATCAAAAGATCACGTGTGGGAGCTATAATAACAACGTAGATATTTTTAATTAGTATTTACCTAATAATCACAAGTAACTTCATTATATGCTTTCAAAATATTATATTTATGCTAAATTGCAGTTTTTAGACATATATTATAAATAAAAACTTCAACACGTAAAACCGTGGACTTCGGTTTTGCCTTCACGGTAAATGGTCAAATTTGAAGTAGAAAACAAAAAGTTAAATGTTAATGGTCGTGTGTTTAGTCTTTCGTCTTCATTAGCGGGTTTCCTATGGTGTTGGAGCCTTTGTGCCAATCGGTCTCAATCTTCTATGTTAGGTGCTGAGGGTGGCGATCTCAGACAAGTGATTCTTTTCTTTTTTTGCCGCCTCAACAAGACCCTTTTTTCCTTCACGAGGGTTTTTTGGAGATGATGTGATACATTTTGAGGATGCATTTGGGAAAGGGATGGATGTTGTACAGTTTCTCGTTATGAACTTCACATGGTAGTTATGAAGAGTGAGTACCAAACTCACTTGGACTCTCATTTTGAAGCAGAGATTTTATAGTTCTATGGTTCCCACAATACAGAAGCCATGCTAGATTGGTCGACTAAAATCAAACATTGCTTTCGAGAGTGCTTTGGTGCTAGTAATGAGTGTTAATATTTGTAATCATGAATATTAGTGATATGTGGGTCATTATCACACTTTGAATAATAAAGGAATTTTGAATACCAAACAAAGGTGACTTTTTGGTGTACCATAGTAGATAAAGGGTATTAAACTATTTCTATAAATATGGACTCATTTACCTTATTTTAAAATAAGTCATTTGTCTCATTGTAAAATAAGACATGATGTGAGAGAAAAAGAGAAATAGGAAAAGAATATAGAGATAAGAAGAAGATCAATATTATTCTCTAGTTTAATCTTATACAAATCTTATACGAGTATTGAGATAGAAAAATTTTAAAATCTCAATTGTATAAATCTTATAATCTCAATTGTATCGGTTGGGTGAGTAATTTTTTTGTATATCTCTGTATGTTTAATGGCTAGCTTTAGTTGGAGTATTAAATTATTTGTCATTGTCCCGTATAATCTTTAGTTGAAGTAGTGAATGATTCGTTGTTGTTCCATGGTTTTGGACTTTCAAAAAAAAATTTCCATGTTAAATTTTTATTCTTTTAATATTATTTTATTTTATTTTTTAGACGTTATTTTCTCATATCTTTTGTGTTTGCTGTTATTGATCTCTTTGACGATTTTTCTCGACAATGAATGGGTCATCTTGGTAGTTTCCAAATTTGGAGTGTTCCCTCTTGCTGAGTGGCCAGCATTGTTAAATTGGGGAAATAATGATTGGGGAGCCTCTTATTGGGACATCGAAGGAGATGAGGCCAGAAATGAATACAGCTTTTCATCCCTGCAATGTAAGCAACAACTCTTTGAGAGATGGTTCAAATTGTGGCAAGGGAGTATATAGAGGAATTCTATATTTTGGCTGCATGAAATGGGGTTCCAAACTCGGTGAAGATGGCTAATTATTGGGTTGAGGTTGCATCTTGAGCTCGGGGACGAGTTATATGGTTTTGATTTCTCTTCTGATCAAGAAGTGCCTAAGACAGAGCAGTTTGAGGCCGACATTGCTAGGGTTAACACCACCCTAGGGATTTGGTTCGCCTCAGACCACTGGTAGTTCATCCATCTCAACTGGTACATTGTTGGCAACAGATCCAATATGCGATGACTGTAGGAAACCAGAGCATGTAACTGCTGAATGTCATATGCCTCGATTGCTGGCCATGATTGTTCTGCTATTGATTATGAAGTCTGGTGCGGTGCAATTGGCTAGTGATTGTTGTTTGTTTACTTGTTTGATTCTAGTTTGTTAGGCATGCTTTTGAATTTGTTTGCTTGCCTTTTAGGGTTTGGGGAGTTGGTGTCTTTGTGATTTTGGAAACTTGTTGATCATTTAAATTAGCTGACCACTCATCCCCCTATTGATTGATGAGTAATTGAGTTAAAACTTGCTTCTTGTTCTTCTTCCACTTCCTCGAATAAATCCTCTTCTCTATCCATTTTAAGCCTATTGGACGATTTAGGGTATTCTTCTATTTTTAATCATCTTCACTATTACTATTTTTCTTTGATCTTCATTGGAAACTGGGGCAAAAATAATTCACTGATATCCTTTTGTCTAGATTGCAGTTTAGGGGATTTAAATAGAACTTTACAAAGAACCCTAATGAACCTAAAATATAATCATAAATAAGCAAACAATCAAGCGCACTTCTTTTATTTTGTTTAGATGCCTATATTGTGACAGAACTCTCCTCTCTTTTTTTTATTTTTTATTTCTTGCTTTCTATCTATTGTGTGTGGAATGTTGTGATTTTTTTTTATAAAAATGGAAAATATTTTCTTTTCATCTTTTAATTACATAGTTTTTTTGTAAAAGATAGATGGTGGAAAACCAACCTATGTTCTGAAAAAGTAACAACCCCAGAGTTGTGCATCAAGGAGTAGAGTTGAGGATGAATTTCTTTGACATTATTTTGTAAAACTTGGAAAAGCTTGATGAGTTCATGATTTTCGTATGGTTTTATCGTTCTTTGACCATAGATTTTATATCGAGATGGCATGTATCTTAACTGTCTCTTAGTAATTTGACCTGTATATTTAGCTCCTGTTTGGGTATTCGTTTCCTGTCTTCTGACTGCAATAGGTCAACTTATCTGTTATTGCTTTAATTTTATGTTTTCTTCAAAAAATATATGATGTTTTACTTTCCTTTGAAACACAAAAGATTGAAATGGATCTATAATTTTTGATAGATTATGCATTGACTGAAACTACTGGTTTGGTATACAGGTTTGGAATACAAACGATAATGAAGATTTGCAGCTGCTCGTTGTAATATCTCGCCCTCCAATCAAAGTGTGCGTATTTTCAAGTCTTTTGAAAGACTAAAATTATTTTTTATCATAAAGAATTAAGTAACAAATTTTTACATACTTTTTAAAGGCATCATTCTAATTTTGCCGAAGACACCGAGAACCAGTTGCACCGAAGCCTAAAATCAAGCAACCCTTTGTCTAACTCGTTGATGGTCTTGGAAATATTACATCACCTGCTAATTTTGAATGGTGTTTCGAGTTTTTCTGGTTTTTTTTCTGAACAGATTTATCTATGATGATTGGTCCTTGCCCCATGTAGCCGCGAAATTGAAATTCCCGTGCAACTGGGACGAGCAATGTACCAAACACCGAAGGATGAATTGTGAAGACAGCAAATAGCAATTGATGATGAACTTTTAGAATTAACCTCTTTTGTTGCTGTTATTGTTTTTTATTCTTTTGCGAAAATGTGAACGGTGTCACACACGATAAATAGTTGCTGGTCTTTTTATCTACAAACAGAAATGCTGGTCGAATTTAAACGTCTGATACTAGTTTGTGAAAGCAAGAAGCAAACAAATAAATGGTTGGTATATTAGGACAATAGAAAGACACTAAGTTCATATTGCCCAAATCGATTGATATTGTGTTACATACGTTCATGCAAAAGATTCGGACAGTTATTCAGCGGCCGGATTTTAAGATGAATCGAAAACGAGTTTTACTTGAAACAGAACCAAAATTGGTTGAAATATTCCGTTCGGTTCGGTTTGATAACCAAATGACCTAATTAAATGATAATTTATAAAAAAAATAGACATATTTAATTATTTAATCAAGATTATATCATTATTTTAGTGAAATAAGTAAGTAATTTTAAATATATATCATATTAAACCAATAAAGATTTATTATAAAACCTTATAACTTTATGATGATTGATGTAAAATATAGATTTTATAACATTTAAAGAAAAACTTCAGTAGCTCAATTATTTCAGTTAAAAATCGAACCAAAATAGTCAATGCTGTTCAGTTTGAGTATTAGCTAAGCGAAAAACAAACCAACCGAACCGACCTAGTCATTTAGTTTAATCCAAAGTATGCTCTCCCCTACGAAAGACACTCTTGAGTCGTGACCATGGATGTTGAACCAAACCCGCTACAGCCAGCCTCGTCGTCATCATTTACGTCTCTGCTGGTTGTTCCCCCACTCAAGGTATTCTAAATGTGAATACGAACTCGTGCCATTAATTCCACTGGGTAAGATGCCCTGTGACTTGTGTTAGAAATAGATCAAGATTTTATAAATAAATACTCGCTAAATAATGAGATAGAATGTGATCACATAATATCTCTGAGATGTACGTTGTTTTTCTAAATAGATTCTAATTAAATAAAGAGAGGCTATAATGATTTTTTTTAAAAAATTTTTTGTATATTTTGATTAACTGAAATCTAAAGAACCTTACTTTTTATACCCTTTTTATTAAGAAGAGTAGATGCGGAAACCAAGATGAGGAGCAAAAGCCAAATTAAAAGAGAGAATAAAGAAATTGTTGGGGAAGAAGATGGAAAAAAAATTTATTATAGACACCGAAAATGATACGAGAGGTTAGACTAGAGAGAACCGGCAATTAGGAATTTAAGGGATAAAACTTGAATTTTATTAAAGTTTTATCAATCACAACTAAGGGATAAAAATTACATAAACTCACTAAATATCATAACGACAATGTATATATTAAGAAGTATACTAATAAGAAAGCTTTTGTGATAGAAAGATTTGTGATCATGCTCCTCTTGCGAACCACATCTACACAAGCAGACCACTTGGCCGAAATATTCACTATGGAAAATAATTACCGGTAACAAGCACATAATTTTCCCATCCAAACCAAAAGCAATTAAAGAAGATTACTTGTGACTATTTTCTCTAAGTTGGTAAATGACATTTAGAGATCTGACATTACTTTTCACACAGGTGACAAGAGAATGGTTAGCATCTTAATTTTAAATATCGTAACCATATAAGATTTTAGGTGATACATAGTATAATTAGTTTAACCGGATCGATCCCAATTGAACTATATTTTAAAATTATAAATAAAATATTTTATTAAATATTAAAAATATATTTTACCATCAAGTTTTTACTAAATACTATTGAAATACCAAAATTTTTGACAAAAAAATTAGATGTTGTGATGATTTTATAGTAAGAAACTGTGTACTGATTAAAATAACACAAAAATTTAAATTACATCAGATTTAAAGGTGATACGTGATATACTGGATATACCAGGGTGGTATGATACGTATTTAGTAAAAAAAATTTCCCACCCGGTGATATTAGTAAAAATCTCACTGTTTTTTTCAGTAAAAGGCTTTTTCCTTATGACAAGAAAAAGTTGGTTAATAGAATTTGGTCGACAAAATATGGCCGAGCAGCCGCCATCACACCGAGAGATTGCGTTACTAGTTTCATGCTTCTAACTAAACTCAGAACATGTATCAAACTTCTTTGTTTTCCAAGTATCAGACAGTTTTTTTATTTTGTCAAAGAACCAAAGAGCCGAGTGTCAAACTTCGATGATGAAGAGTTTGACGAGTTCGTTTCCTTCTTTGAAGCCACCAGAATCCATGACGTGACTGCTGATTGGCCATATCGAGATTATTATATATTTCGTAATTACAACCTTTCATGGATCTTGTTGACTCGATCTGTTGCATTTTATGATCTAATACGATTGATTTGTCTTCCTTTTCTCTTTTGTTGGATTGTGAACCAGCCTTTGGTGCAATCACCTTCTTCAACCTCATCTTTTCTGAATAATCCATCATCTAGTACTGTCTCCTTCTCATCAATTTTCAAGGTGGTTTCCATCATTTTCCATTTTTTGGTACGTGTGTTTTCTTGTTCCCAGCTTTCCAACGATAACCTCCAATGCAGCTTAACAACGCTGAGGAAACCCTGAATCAAAATCCAAAGAACAACACTGTTTTGAGAAGTTTGATTGGTGTTAATGACATTGCCTGGGGAAGTATAGGAGCATCGCAAAGAAGAAAATGTAGGCGCAACACAAGATGTCTCGCAGATCGACCTGCAGTCCTGCGGTTGTGCGAATGAGTTTGATCGTGGTAGGTATTTGTCTCGTTGGGTACACCGTCCGGCCGCCATTTTACTGGCATTTTAGGCACAATGTCCGGGTGCAATCTTCTTGCCCTCCATGCGTGTGTGATTGCTCAGAGTCTGCATCTCTCTGCCATTAGGTACTATTAAATTTCTTCTTTTTTCTTTTCATTAAATGCTTACTGGTTTTTGAGATATTTTAACAATAATGGTGAAGATGTTTAGAAAGAAACGAATGACGCTGGTGTGCCCGAATTGATGGTGAAGGTAATTTTTATCATATTTTGGTATAAAGGAATTGAGGCCTTCGTATATATAGTGATCGATATTGGAACAGAAGGAAATTGCTTTTTGGTTGCTCCATTTGTCAATGAATATCATTAAATTGTAGTTCAAATGAGTTTAGTAAGTTTTTTTGTTATCTTAATCTCTGCATGTAATGCTCTAAGGACCGTGTTTCTTGAATTATGCAGGATTGGCTAACAGTTCTTTCGATGGTAAGTAATTCTGTTTTTTGTTTTTACTGTTTCCTTTCATTTAATGCTCACTTAATCCATTTCTATAGTTGCATGTTACCCAGAATCGATTTGTACTGATCAGAGACACTAATGAATCAAAATTGTTGTGAAATTTGGCTCTTTATGTCCTTATTTTAGCAAACAACATTGCACGTTCCTCTAAAAAAATATTGTGGATTAATAAACTGAGTAACCATCCAAAATTATATAACAGAAAAAGCTTCTTATTACTTTTACCATATATTTACAGATTGCGATAGTCCTGACCCCAACTTGAATGAAGAAATGCACAAGACAATCAATGACCTGTTTTTGAGAAGTCCAACTAAACGAGGAAGTTGCCAAAGACAGGGAGGACCATGCAGCAGCTGCTGTATTAGAAGCCAAGAAGACCTCATCCCAACATCAGAAGGAAGCTGAGAAGTGCACTGTTGAGGTGCAAACCTGTGAGAAGGCAAGACAAACGGTTGAAGTTGCGTTGAGAGAGGAAGTTAAGATCTCAGCTATGTGGTAGAAAAGGGCCCGAGACAGAGGATGGATATAAAAAAACTTAGCAGGTTGATTAGCTAGGTGTCTTAACTTCCTGTTGCACGTATAATTGATGCATGTCAACATTTAATCTGAGAAGAAAATTTATGCTAATGTTGACAGTTAGTTAAGTCAGTAGGATGTTTCTCTTCATTTGCTGAAATGGAGTAGTAGATTGGAGAAGCAGAGATGTAATTACTTGTAAGACAATTAGTATATACCAAATTTTTTCTTGTCTTAAACAAATTTTTTTTCAGTGGGTACCTTACATGACGTAGCAGAATGTTAGTCCGTGTGTGTTGAATAAAAGACTTGATTTCAGGAAGTACAAAAGACTAAGATTGTATCTCATCAAATAAGATTTTATTTCAAACGTCCACACTTGAATTATTCGTGTCTTCGCTAATTCATTTGGATTTGAAAAGTATTCATACAGAAAACAATCTCGAGTGCTGGTGTCAGCTGATAATCGACCATGTTGTTTTAGCAGCAAGTTCTTCAACTCTGCCTACAATGTTTTCTAGGACGTGAATTAGTAGCTTTGGTACTCTTATCAGCAGGTTGGAGCTTGCTTCTCAGCACGTTAAAGTGTTCCTCAAGTATGCGGCGAAGAATTTCATTTTCCTTCTTCAATTCTTCAATGGTTCTTTGGTGTTCTATAAGCTGAAATTAACGAATAAAAAGCGGTTCAGCAAGAATAATCTCTATATACTTACCCAAAATAAAAGAACAATGTAGCTTCACTTACTGTCTGAATTGTGTGGCTTTGGAAGTGGACGCCTTGGCTCTGCATAAATGTGAATTCACCAATTAGAATTGCAACTTTCGCCTCAAGTTTTTAAAAGATAGAGTTTTTAAACATCAGGCTATTAAGAAGATCATATGTCCTGTGAAAAGCAACGCACAGTAAAACAAATACTAGAAGAAGCCATTTTCCATCACTTACCAATTCGGCAGCCTTGCTTTCCTCGTGCTCGTTCATGACTCTCTGGTGGACTGCCCAACAACATGGATGTAGCTCCCTTGATTGCAAGTGGTTTCATTGGATCCATCCCTAACTTTGTGATCTCACCTGCCCACAATATTGTGCCTTCAGCATTTTGAATTAACAATAATTCCAAATTATTCCATTTTCCAACTTCCCAAAGTTTTTTGAGAGAAGTGGTAGCCTTCAGAACTCAAGAATAAAAGACGACAACAAAATAAAATATACAAGAACAGGAGATCCCCATCAATATACTTGAAAGAAACCTTGCCACCAATATGATCGATGCCTTTGTGCAGGGAGCTCGAAGTGACACCAGATTTTAGTTCAGGAAAACTTGGAAAACTGGGAATCATTCCGGCACTTTTCATCATATTTGACATGGTTTTCTGACAAGTGAGCTTAGCAAAATAACTCTGAGCATATATGAATTTCAAAAACATCAAAAAGAGAAAAACAATAGGGAAAGTACCACAAGGAAAAGTTGCACATTTTGGACTTAATATCCAGGGTTCACTGAAACACCTGTAAAAAGACATTTCTACACTTTGATGCGTATAGTTGTTTGTGTTGTTTCTACATAGTACAATGGTTCTAATATGCTTGTGTACACCAAACAAATGAGTTTCTTTTGTTCATAGCAGCTTACCTCCCTTGGGCAACATACCATGCTGAGAGGCATTGCCAAGGCCAAATTTAGTCCCCTTTTCAGAGATCTTACCCAGTCCCCTCAACTGTAGTCACAAGGATAGAGAGTTGGTGAGAAGAACAATTCTGAATTCTGACTAAATCATGTAACAAGATAATTAGCTGAACCAAAAACTGGAGAATGCGTACAGATGTATTCATGTGTCCCGACATGTTGCATTTCAGATGCAGCACCTTGGAACATCAAAAGTGAACCATCGGCTCAATAGGCACAAGATAACTAAGAAAACGCGATAGGTGAACTCATTGTGCATGTATGCGATCTAAGAACAGATTTGATCACAAAAAGAAGTGAAATGAAAAGGTGGAAATCAGAGCAATCGTTAGGTAAAAAATAATGCATATTTTAAGTGTACTTCAACCAATGCTATAATATATAGTTGGGAAAAAAACCAGAGGAAAGTAATACTGGATTGAATCTGCTGTTTTGTTTTCTGGGTCTTGTTGCGATTGAAGAAACCGTTCCATTCCATATAACATAAACGCTCAGGGAGGGTATGAGCACAAAAAAACTCAGGAGTTAGAAGAGCATCTTCCGGTGTTGTCAATGCATCCCTTGATGAAAGCTAACAAATATCTGAACCACAAATGAAGCAAAGGTGTTCCCTCCTTTCGCACTCCTATGGGAATATTATTCAAATAAAGTTCGAGGTGAAATTTTTCTTGATAATTTTCAAGAACGATTTGGAATTTTCTTTTGTTGGATGAGGTGGATATTGAAGTGTTTGGGATTTATAACTGAACAATCAATCAAACAAGAAGCCTAAAAAATTGGTTTCACAAAATAGTTAATCTTAAATTACTGCATTGTACGTGCACTTCAAATTTACACGAGCTCTTTCCCACAACAGATAATGTGAAATAAGAATAATTTACAACTAAAAAAACTAATAAGTACATGATACCACAACATAGTTTAGAACTGGTATACAAAACTGCCGACTGTTTTAGGAACTCAGGTTGCTTTGCAACGAAAGGTCACTCCATGGTCTCAATATCTCAAATTCCCAATAGCTCGCTTCTGTTTCTTGATCAAAGAAACAAAGACGGCACAAAACCCGAGGCCAAATCAATGCATGAAATACAAAGCACAAAAATCATGAGCTCTATGCTTGACGGTCGCGGTCTTCCCCAAAATTTTAGCCTGATTCTAATTGACATGGCTGTCACAGCAAATGCAGATAACATGGTAGCGTATCCCACCAATATAGTAAATGACACAAGTGAAGAGGCAGAAAGGGTGTCAACAGACAGATTTATCACTCCTGTCAGAACATTAGCCTGCATTTATAAACAGCAAAATAAGATCCTTTGGTGCTTCATGATCTATGGTTACGAATTGAACCATTGATTTCTAAGTTCTAACTCACCAGATTAAAGAAACCCAGCAAATTATGGTTAACTGCTTTTTCAAGTACAGGCATGTTCGATCCAGGAAGAAAATCAGAAAGAATGAAAATGGCTAAAACCTGCAAAACACAGAAACTTAATGAATTAGATTGACCAATACAGAGCAGGCAGCATTGATATGGTCAGAAAGTTCAGACCATTGTTTGACTAAAAAAATTGTTTCTTGTATGTTATATTCACATTGTATCCTATTCCTACAAGGCTCAGACCAACTCACTGCAAGGTGATTCAGCATTGATTTGATGTTTGGATTTCCTGTCAATTGCTCTCCATGATTGAAGTTATGAATAACCACGTTTTAAGCTCATTTAAAGAGTTATATACTCACTAGGTTGTCAATGAGCAGAGCAAAATATGCAGCGGAGAACCTAAACGCCACCTTATAACCGGGAATTACAAGTGAAGTGGTTACTAAGGAAATAATAAGATTTCTGTGTAATACAAAAGAAAGACCATCATCTCACCTGTGAATTTTGTGCAAATACTAGTGTGACGTGTGCCAGATTGCATTGCACCATAAAAGAAGCAATCAATGACCAGAAGAAAGAGCCTCTGAATATGTAATTTAGTAATTGCTAAAAGCAAATAAATGTTTTTGATTTCAACAGAGTACAATAATCAATAGCTGAGAAAATAAATTTACCATTCTCCTTGACACTCCTAAAAAATATCATGTTGCGATTCTTAAAAAACTGCAAGCTCAAAGAGATTTATACAAAGACCTGTTAGATACTAACCAAATATACTGAAAATGCCTTCTTTATTTTGGCTTAAAATGTGGTTGCTTCTTTGATTAGAGAGGAGACACTTATTCAGTCCACAACTTAAGCATATTTGATAACCTAAAAATTTGAACGGCTGCTATTACAAACTTGAACAGAGGACTTACAAGCAAATATAGCACGTGCAGAAAGTTAAATACCGGTAAGAATTATTGACCCGAGTACACCACAATAATCAGGGTGACTGCTGAAGATAGAAGTTAAAAAGGATACAGCAGCAAGTGTAAAAAGAAGTCCCAATGTACACCATATTCACCTACATGAACCTGCACAAGAAAAAAAAAAGTCTACACAAGACAGAGAGATGCGAATTAATAACAAAATCAAATGTGTTTACTCTTCAATCGTTCTTTCCCAAAGAAACCAGTATATACCTATTTGCCAATAGCATCACTCATCAAACATGAAAAAAGGTGACAATGGAATCTAGATTTATACAGGCCACAGAGTCCAGAATCTTTAAGGAGCAATTTCAAAAATTGTACATTGCAACACTGCTTGTAGATGAAAACAATGTTCGCAATTAAATTATTCAGATGAAAGAAGCTAAATTAGCACCTGATAATCAAGCTCAGATGTGAAAATAAGCCGACCAAATCAAAACAATAATAATGGGCCAATGGAATGAAGAGCTGTCTTCAACTTCCTGCACAAGAAAGTAACATAGCACATAAAAGTATTATATGGTAACAAAATTTGTAAACATTTCATCAGTTTAATGTCAACACATACCGGAACTCACAACATTATGCATTGTGAGTAGCAATTCCAAAAAAAAATATACAGGTATTACTCACACTGTAGTGACATTTCATGCTTGTTTTGAAACCAAACCGACCCAAAGATCCATCTGTGAGCAAGAAAAGAACATCCGTGAGCTAATAAATCTAACTCTAAAGCAAATAGCCCTGAAATGAAAATTTTCAATAGACAATAACGGTTGATAGTTAAAATAACCAAACTACTGTATGCTCACTTGTAGCTAATTTTAAGTAGATAAAATCAGAACAGACAGCAAATAACGTCAAACAATCAAAATCTCTTAATAGAGCTTTTTACTTAAAAATGTATTTTGGTGCAAAGATCATAATTATGAGCATAGAAACTCCAAACATGTGTTACTCTTTAGGTAAGACAGCAATATGAGACTCATAATAAATAGAATGACAAAGGCATGTAATCAGATGTAACGTACATGAATTCCAAGCAGAAAGGTATATATAGAGTTTTATTTACTTACTAGTCCTGTACCATATGCTTCAGTTTTTGCATACCGCCTAGGGTATATGTTAAAATCAACAGCAAGGATGCATAAGGAAGTCACAATCATCTACAACAAAAATGGTGGAAAAAAACCTTGGTCATGGCATGGTAAATAAGAGAACTTAACAATATATACAATCACATAAAGCAACATACCATCGACGCACGATATGATGAAATACTTGATCTTACTGAAGCTAAAGGTAAAGTTCCTTATTTTACATAAGGAGAAAGTGGAGAGCAGACCTAATACAAATTATTAGACAAGTAATCCACTTGGCCAATTAGAAAGCTATTCCATACTTATGCATTTAAACTATCAACCACATGAATTATACAAGTAATTTGAGTACCTATTAACCAGATGCTAATGATCAGCAGAAATATCAGGCATCCGCTAAAAGATAAGTCCAGTCTGAAAGAATCTAATACAGACACAAAGGAGGATTTAAAATGGCACAACCATCACATTCCAATTCATCACATGGAAGCTACATAGATGGTTCATGAGCTGCAGTAAGAGGCTTACTGTAAAAAGTAAACTCATTGGTAGTAGGGCAAAAAAAATTCACAAACAGGAAGAAGAACATTCTCCATTTCCTGTCAGCATTCACCAAATCATCATTCTTCTAACTCAATATCACTGTAAAAAAATCATAACAAAAATAAAGGCCAAAAAGTCGCATATACATGGACAGTTCCTAATCTTTTCCCTCTATTGAGGATTGTAAAAAGATGAGCATCATACATAAGAACTTTGCCACTTAGTTCCTGCATGAACTTTGTGTCACCAATTCAATCATAAAACCAATCAATTGATGATGTACAATATTTGCCAAGCTAGATAAGGGGTTGGTCATGACTCGTGACGATGATAATGCCTATGGACAATACCTGAAGAGTCAAGAGTAGGTCCAGCTGAAAAGTAAAGTCCACATACCCAACTCCAATGGTTTGAATTTAGATAGATAATAATGATTGTAACTTTTTTCAGGGGATGGCACATATCTTTCTATTCTATTCTCAAAGTTCAAAATTTGTACGCCTACGTTCAGTCTCTAAAAAACGTCGATGGATAGCCAACTCCAATTACAGATATTAAAATCACAGTCAATCGATAGAGTAGGATGCCCACAATTAACCGGAAAACAACGTGGTTACAGAGTAAAATCACGAAGTCCGAACTTCACAAAAAAGTCTAATATATTCATTATTGTGCGCACAGAACAATGGAAAAGAAAACTGAAACATATCAATTGGAGTAGGTTATCAACTGTACAAAGTCACTGTCAAAATGACTGATAACAGTTTCAATTTAGAGGAGCAAGTATTTATTCGTGATAGACAAACCAAAATTGTTAGGCTACTCCTGTATTTATAAAAAATAGATAAATAAGAGAATTACATATTGCTCACGAACAAAATGACTATTATCATTGACAAAGCTGGAGCCCCAACATTGCCGAAGAACCATAAGAATCTGAGAAAGAATCAAGGAAATCAATAAATAAAATCGAATTTAGCCAAATTACGAATAGAGAAAGAATAGGATCAAAACTAAGAAACTGACAGGAACGATAGCCGAAAGGGCAGAAATCTCAAGCATGGAAGAACCGGACAGGTTGCTGACAAAACTGAGCAACAACAATATAAAAAAAATTGTTTCAGAGCAAATCAAGAAAAAGTTGTGTGAGCAACCAGAAGAGAAAGCTTACTCCTCTTTGAGCTGCTTATTAGGGTTGAAGGTTCTCGGACCGGTACCCATCACTGCAACAAGATGAAGAAGAAAAAGAAGAGTGGTGGGAAGAGGATGAGGAGAAGAAGTAGTTGGTTATGATGAAGAGGTCGCCGGAGAAGTCGAAGGTGCCGCCGGTGGAGAGGCCGGCGGCGTGGATTGTGGATTTTATGATCGCACGATCAGAAATTTTTCCTGGTCACACGCCCATCGCCCTACATGTGTCCTTACATGAATAGTGAACAGAGATTTACTTAAAAAAAAAAGGAAAAAAGACTAACCTCATTATACATTTTAAAAACAACCGCATCGTCGCCGATTTCTTCTCGTAATAATATCATTATCCTCCATAAACCAAAAAAAGGAACAATCTAACCCTAAAGATTCAATGAGATGATCATTAAAATATTTTTTACAAGAATAAAAATGTAATTTTTATAAGACTAAAATATTAAATCTTAAGAAAATACAATATTATAACTAATAAACTATTTATTTTTTATTTTGATTTAGGTCGTGGCATGCTTTTTTTCCACAAAGACATTTCCTACTCCACTTTATAAATAATTCTACTCCACTTATAATAGCTCATTTAAGAGTTAATTTTGAGTTTGAGTCGAGTTGGTTTATAGAATTAATTTTGAGTTTGAGTTAGACTGATTTTGAATTTATAAAAATTTAATAATTCAAATGTATTCGAATTTGAATTAAACTCGAATAATATAGAACCGCTCGACTCAATCTCGAACATTTATACTTAAAACTTAGTTCAATTTCGAGTCAAGTTCGAACAATCCTTGTGATAAGCTTGACTCGCTCTTATGTCCAACGGAATATTAACTATCAGGAGAAGTTACCATAATATATTAGCTCTCCCTAGCTATACCATTTTGAGGAATTATTTATGGTCAAATGAACAAAGGAGAAGACTAGCTGCCCATGTTTAGACAATTTAACCTCATTGTTTATGGTTAAGTAAGTTAGTAACCATCTTTCTCTTATTTCTAACCACCACTTTTATTATTCCAATTCCCAACCTCTTCTCTTCCTCACAATCCCACCCGACAATGTTCTAATAGTAGTCATGTCTTTATCACACCATTCCCCTCCCCATGCCTCCTCCTCCTCCCAACTCCATGTCCCCCTAAAAAGTCTTTAGCTCCCCTCCCCTCATGCCCACCATTTGTGCAGGATGGCCCCTTGGAGGACACCTCTTTGCCTCCTTGTTATTTACTTGTCCTTCTTATCCATCGCCGGCGGTGCAACCGTCGTTCATGTCGACGTCATCCGCAAGCCGTCATCGCCGGACGTTCCCTTGTTCCGGGAGGCGCCGGCTTTCCGAAATGGGGACGAATGCAGCTCCGACGACAAGGTTCACGTTGCCATGACGCTAGACGCCAACTACTTGAGAGGCACAATGGCCGCCGTCCTCTCCATCCTTAAGCACACCTCGTGCCCGGAGAACGTTGCATTCCACTTCCTCTCCGCCCGGTACGAGAAGGAGATCTTCACCAGTGTTCGGTCGACCTTCCCCTACCTCAACTTCAAGGTATACCGCTTCGACTCCGGCCGGGTGAGGGGAAAGATCTCCAAGTCGATCCGGCAAGCTCTCGACCAGCCGCTCAACTACGCTCGCATCTACCTCCCCCACATCCTCCCTTACGACGTCACCCGCGTCATCTACCTCGACTCCGACCTTGTTCTCGTCGACGACATCGGCAAGCTATGGGGGTGGAGCTGGACGGCAAGGTGGTGGGTGCACCCGAATATTGCCATGCAAACTTCACCAAGTACTTCACCGAAGCATTCTGGGCCGACCCAAAACTCGCCGGAGCATTCCGAGGCCGGATCGGCCGGCCGTGCTACTTCAACACCGGGGTGATGGTTCTTGACGTGGAGAGGTGGAGGGCTGGAGGGTACACGAGGAGGGTGGAGGGGTGGATGAAGGTGCAAAAGCAAAAAAGAATATATCACTTGGGGTCTTTGCCTCCCTTCTTATTGGTGTTGGCCGGGGAGATCAAGGCAGTGGATCACCGGTGGAACCAGCATGGTCTTGGAGGGGACAACTTGGAAGGGAGGTGCAGGAAGTTGCACCCTGGTCCTATTAGCTTGTTGCATTGGAGTGGCAAGGGGAAGCCATGGCTGCGGCTCGACTCCAGAAAGCCCTGCAATGTTGACTATCTCTGGGCTCCTTATGATCTATATCGCTCCTTCTCTCACTCTCTCGAAGGATGAGTGCAGTTCCTTAGTGGATGCATGTAAGGATATCAATATTAACGGTAGAAAGGAAGGAGATCGATCTCATCTGGGGCGACATTGGAGGAGGACGAGGAGATTGAGATCACAGGGTGGTGAAGGAACTATTGGATGCAAAATTGCCAGTATATCGTCGTTCGGTTAATGAAGATCACCAATTAGAGCATGCAAGAGATACACAAATCGTGAATTCAAAAATTTGTTGGAAGGGAAGGTGGGCGTAAGAGCCTTGGAGAGCAGGTACTAGATGAGCACTGCATTATAACCGATATGTTCAACTCTCTTTGAAAGGTAATGAATCTTTGGGGTACGTGCAACAACGTATGTAAATTCTTCTCAATTCATTTTATGGGTGGAAAGTGGAAACAATTGTTTCAATCTTCGCTTCATCGTCAAGCTTGGTTCGTTATTTTTGCAGCTTCAACGTTTGATTTTTTCCTTATTTTTCTTCAACTGTAGTTAATTTTGGCATGTAAGCATCGACAGAACTCGATTCAAGTATTAACAGTGTTTCAATTGGTGGCATGCATGATACATTTGACATCAAACATCTACGACGATCAAAGCAACATGCCATTGTAGGTTTTTGCTACAAAATTAGCTAAGGAAATTGCAGGAGAAAAACCATAAACAGGCATTTATTCTAAACAAAAAATAAAAATAAAAAGATCAAATACGTAAGAGATCAATTTGATGAAATCACTGATTAAGCCGGCCGCTGTTCGACATCGGATCCAGCACGCATGGCTGCCCTGCGCTGTCGGATGAAATGCTCCGACCGTTCGTCGATATCAAACACCTCCTTCTTTGCATCTGGTCTCCTCATAATCCCTCTTCTTTCTTCCTGCTTTTCCCTACTTGCTCCTTTCTTCTTCTTGTAAGTAACAGACTTTGTCGACTCTCTTTTTATCATGACCCACCATCGACGCAAAACAAGAGGTCTCTTCTTCAACCTTCCACTTCCCCCGTTCAATGACAATATCAACACAGTTACCTTCTCCCATATTGGATGAAGCATTTGGGCTTTGAGGTAGTACTACTCCTTGGACTGTCGCCTTGTGACGACGTACATGGCCAGAGAGACCATTGGCCACGCTGATCTTGGGTGTGATCGGTTGGAATTCCAGGTTTACGAGACCCTTGTCTTGTGTAGCTTGGATTGATCCTTTTTGTCTGCCAGTAAATGGCTCAGCTGCACCACCAGGTGATTCAGAGAAGTTGGCAGCTCCAAGAGTGACGGGTTTATGCAAGTAGTAGGCTATAAAACTCATGAAGAAGTTAAAGAGACTCCGGCAGATTCCAGGGACCGACCAGCCGCTGCCATAATCTTCACTTCCCTCCTCGACCATCTCCTTAGTTACTCTAGGTACGAAATAGGTTCGAAGTTGAAACAAGGACAAAAGTAAGAGCTGCTAAATATTTGGTAACTAGTGCGGTACGTTTGAAGCTTGAAGGAAATTAGACATGCAAAAGCGTAAGGAGGGCGATTCTTTCCTTCGGTATGGGGTTTCTTTGAGATAAAGGAGAGGGAAGATTACAAGCAACATATGTGTCTAACGCCTGCAATAAATCTCACAAAGTAAAAAAGGGCAGTGGAATTGCAGATACTTGGAGTTGGGTGAAGATTTGCTCCTTGGTACTTTGAGCACCATTTCTTCCACCGTTGGCGACATACTCACTTGTTGGTATCTCTGTTTCAATGGGACACTAACGGCTATTGTAGAGACTAGTAACGAGGTATAAGAATCACTACAGATCACCAAGAGACTTGATTGGCGATCCATCTAGCTCTCAACTGGCAGACGAATGATTTATTCAGAAGATCGTTCTCCACCTTGCCATTGCCCGAGACACGATTGTTTCAGGATGCTGCTTCCAAGACTCTAGCCACCAAACAGCAAGCATATTGCATGAATACAATGATGCACCTTTTTTTAATGCTTTTACCTTCCTACTTCGAATTTTCATTTTGGTCTGAATGAAAATGCTTACCCGACGAGAAGGGCTGAGCCTGGGCCATAGGCCTCTTGCAGCACTCGGACCAGGAACCACCTTCCTCCATGTAAATCAAGTTCTCGAGTAGCGCTTGCAAAGTGAACCGTATGTCTATACAATATTGTTAACAGTTAAATAGCAAGTCATTGCTTTCTAAACAGCGTGCTTTAGTATCGTATTTCATAAAAATTTCAAAGAGAAATGAAATCTTGTTACAACATTTTATTGATATGAGGATAAGATCACTCATTTGCTCATCGTAGGATTTTTTTTTTTACAACAGACAACCCGGTATATCTGATTTTTTGAGCAAAATGAGAAAATCAAGAATGCAGAAGTGGCAACTGCAGAGTCCACATCTTCTGGGCTAAAGATCAACACAAAGATAGGACAGGATGGAGGCAGCTCTTCTCCGAGTTCTCTGGCTCACTTTCCATTTCTCTACTAAAATTCGTTTGATGTTGGAGCAACTTGACACTACAGTTGCGACTCCTGCTGCTGTCACTAAGGGGCAATATACCATGTGGCAAGACTCCAGTAGGGTACATCTTTTAACGAGATGAGCTAATCCAGTATCTGATATTTGACGACAATGTGATAGAATTACATCTTTCAGAAGTACGCAGCCTTTTCCTAGTTCTGCCATGGCAATGTCACCAAGATTCTGAAAGATTTTCAAGAGCATTTATTATGAGATACGTTTCTCAGATTTCATAAATATAATAAAAACTTGCGCATTGAAAATATATATCTAAATCTATATCTTCATCTTCATCTTCTCCTTCTCCTTCTTCTTCTTCTTCTTAATCTGGAACATGGATCCTAATAATATATGACATAGTTTTGACGACCAAATGCCTTTCCTGATACATACATGCTTATGTAGAAACAAAACGCGGATTAAAAAAATAGTTTTTATTGCAGACTACCCAAGTGGCATGCTAGGGACAAACATGACAAGTGAAAGAGAGCAAGGCACCTGGAGAACACTGACGTCAAGGTAAGCAAGCTGAGGGCAGCCCCTTGCTATAGCAATCAACCCAGTATCGCCAATTTTGACACATCCACTGACATTCAAGTGATGCAGGGAGCAACCTTTACCAATAGCAATAAGTGCATCGTCTCCAATCCTGGGATGGAAATTTTTTTAAGTGACCACAGTGTTTAAATAAATCTAAGCAGTCAGATGAACCAATATAATCATAATGATGATTGACTATAATAATCATCATTACCACCTTATCCCAGTAGGATGGAACAATGGTATCATTGCTTGCACATCTAAATCAACCACAAATTAAAATTTAAAAGTGCCTAGACCACAGGGACAGAGCTAATTAGTATTAACTAGAGGGTAGCACCTTGAGTCTGGTCAAAGAATGCCTCCAACAAGCAAACAAAAACTTACTGAGTATATCCCTATTGCTATCATCGTAATATAAATCTACACCTCATCCTGGCTAGGCTGGGAATTTACAGCACGGATGCCGTATTACTAGTCTCTTTTTCATATTAAAATCAATGATGGCACTTGTGCAAAAATAAAATTACAAGTTTTAATGTTGGATGCCCCCTTGATGCAAAACCTCATAGAAAATGAAACGACAAAGTTTAAAGGTGTTAGCATCATCATCATCATCATGCAAACTCCTAAATCAAAAGAACAGTATTAAAGGACAATTTTTCTTTTAAGTTCTATCCTAACACGCTTTTAAATTTCAGTTCTTTTAATTTAGTAATTATTTTGTGCCCCCATTATGTGGCAATATTTGAGGATTTATCTTGTAGAACCGTATGGAAAGTAATAATACATACACCCACTTATTCATGATGATAAAGCTCGTACACACATAAAAAACAGGTTCTTACAACCCATTTTCTTTCTAATCTTATGTTCTAATCACAACTGCTTAATTTTAGCTATTGCTTCTAAGTAATCTAATCGAATTTGATTAAAAATATTCAATGGGCAACTCATTGAGAGCCACAGACCCAACTTTTTGCCTTCTCGTATCCCATGAAGAGACAGATTCACAGTTTCACTCTATACAATCATAAGAAATAACTCAACTCTGATTATATGATTGGACATAACTTCTATTGGCCATCATCCAAATTTGGTGTGCCTTCCTGTTCAAACCACCGGATCATGGTTATTAAAATCTTTTGCACTAGCAGTAGCAGCTGCATCCTCTATAAGGTTTGTTTAGCATCCAGACAACAATTCTGCTATACTTGACTTAATGATTCTTTATTGGCATTTAAATTCTTGACTTCTCGTACATAGCATAATTTGTTTCACATTTTTCCCAGGCAAGTTTCTAATAAAGTTCAACACCATGAAACAATGAGAAAAAGAGACAACTGACTTGCATATAGATAATCATCAACAAAACAGTGCTATTGAGAATGTTAAAGAATTCAATTAGGATATATATTATGTAGTAAATATGGGAATTTACTAAATAATATATTAGGATATATATCATAGTAGAATATTAGGATATATATTATTTATTTCCCACCAAAAGTAGATATTTTTTCTATAAAATTACCTATCACAAAAACGCAGGCTTAGGTCAGTGAGAAACCTGCAGTTCTCTCCTACTGCTATAACACCCCTGTCACCAATCTGAAATACAAAACTATTATAAATTAGAAGGAACATATTTTTCCATATTCCACTTCTATCATCATCAAAAAAGTAGGTCATATTCTATTAAGAAAATGATAATTGCATATTGAAGAAACCAAAATTGACGCAACTTAGGTAACTACCATCCTCAGGCTAATCTAATTTTTGCTAGCCTGTAACTTGGTCTTCGTGACATGAAATACATAACCCACCATACTACACAAGACAAAGTAAACGCCTACCTCATAGCAACGGCGAATATGAAGTTTCTTCAAATTTGGGCAGCCATGTGCTATGCTACAAAGTGCATCATCACCAATACTTGAACAATCAACTAAATGGAGAGCTTGAAGGAATTTGCAGCCTTTACCAACCTCTATAAGAGCATTATCACCAATCTTTTGACAGTACAACAAAGACAACTCTAACAGGCCCCTGCAAAATAAAGACAACAATTTAACTATGACAACATTCTATTGGGAAGAATTAATTTTGGTAACTTTTTACCGGTTATAAGGCAAGAAAGAAAGAAGCATGCCCATGCTCAATTATAAAAACACAGAGGATATATAAGACATCCAAGTAAGTAATTAAAACATGCTAAACATAGAACAAAATTTCGCATGACTATCAATAAACAATTTATCCTTTTAGTCTTCCATAAAACAGTCAAAAACATACGGGCACGATTTTCCAATAGACTCCACCCCAAGTGTTCCAATATTGTGACAGCCATTCACTTCCAAGTGAGTAAGACCCGTGCATCCACTGGCAACGGCCTCAAGGCTTTTGTCACTAAGGAAATAGCAGTCATTAAGGGTAAGATTTTTAAGTTTTTTGCATCCATTTCCGACAGCTAAGAGGCTCCTGCAAAAAAAAAAAAAAAAAGGATTAAGATCTGGTAATGCTCATGAAGATATCCTGTACATAGTTTCCTAGGTTAAGAAGACAAAATGGCAATGACAACAGAAATATCACAACCACTAATAATAGATATTGGCAATACTAATATCTTGTTCCCACTTTAAAAGTCTTTTTCAGATATCAAAGTATCAACAAGCTCTATCAAAGGACAGAGGCTATCTAAAATGAACCATATTCAATTTACAAACATAGTAATACTCTGCAAGCCCATGTCGTGCGAGACTAACTCTCAGTTATTCACAATAGACAAAAATGTAAGCATCCTAAAAGGAAAAACAATAGCCAGCAGATAAATCATACACTCTGCCATCAAATTTCCCAACATCATAAGCATCTCAAGGAACTTATACACAAATATACAACATATGATATCCCTGACGCATTTAATACATCTTGCACTGCTGAAGAGGAGCATTTTTTTAACAGATAGTGCCCACATGCAACCTGATAGACAACAGTCACCCATTCAAAGGGGCCAGCCAAGTCCACCCCCCACTTATAAGGCTATAACCACCAGGTTCACATTGGATGTGGTGTTATCCTTGCTTTATCCTAGGTTATCCTTTCTTTATCTTAGGTTCATAAACGGAGGGAAGGATAATTTTCTTGAATACCCTATGAATCTCTACATAAAAGCCTTCTCCACATGTAATAATGGATTACTTATGTTGGTCGTTTGTGGACCTAGTGTAATATTTCCAAAAAAAATATCAAATAATATAAAAAGCAGTGAGAATGTACCTGTCAGTAAATCTTTGAAAGCTGTACAGAGCCAAAACTTCTAACGAAGTACACCTAATGCCCACAGCCAGCAAAGCTTCATCTGTAACATTTATGCACTGTAACTTCAGCGCTTTCAGAGACAGGCATCCCTTGGCCACAGCAAGTATGCCCTCGTCTTTAACAAATTCAGAATCTAATGACAAGCTTTGTAGACATTTGCAGTGTTTGCCCACTGCTTCCAACGACATATCAGTAATTTTAGCGCAAGCTGCTATGCTCAAAACTTTCAATGATTTCCCACATCCTAGAGCCAAGTCCGTCAATCCTCTGTCAGATAAGGCTTCACAGAAACGCAAATTCAAATCTTCAAGCTGTTTGCAAAACTCCCCTATAGATGAAAGACCTTGATCACCAACATAACACCCCTGAGGAAGTCATTGTTCCATCGCTTAGACCACATATTTAAAACAGAATGATATCAAATATGAAAGTAAGAAAAACAGCAAGGTATATGAAGCCGGTTGCAGCATGTTGATAACTTGCCAAGGTGCTTCTCCACATGCCAGCAGAAAGCATACATACGAAAAAAAAGTAATCATAGCTGCTTTAAATTTAAACATAGCATCGCAAAATGGCTACTACGCAAAATTAACCACAAAAACAACATTTTGTAATTCCAAGTATTCAATCTCTGAGATCAACTAAACTCAGGTATGCAATATTGGATGTTAAGCAACAACATGACAAAAAATAACATATGACCTTGAACTACATTTTATGCATAGTAAAAAACGTACAGAAAAAATATACAACGTCGTATGCACCTGCAAATCCAAGGACCTCAACCCCTTGCAATTCACGGCAATAGATTTCAACCCGGCGCTTGTAACATTAGAACACCAGATCAAGCTCAACTTTTCCAGCTTCCCACAACCCTCGGCAAGTGCATTCAAGCCATCATCGGAAAGGCTCGAAATCTCAGACCCGGTTTCCTCAAAGCCCGATCCACCCGATCGAAAATGATTCATAACAGACGAACTCGTAGCCCTCCGAACCCCGCGGTTCCTCCTCTGCATCAAGACACAATCAAACATTGGCCCAAAAAAACCAGGAAATTTTTCGAGGAGGAAAGCGTACGAGGAGGGTGCGGGTGTGCGGGGCGGCGAAGGAGCATGGGAAGGAGGAGCAGGAGACGGTGAGGCGCTCGTCGACGAAGACGTTGCGGAGGCTGTGGAAGCGGCGGAGGACGGAGGAGACGAAGACGTCGGGGCTGCCGGAGGCGCCGATGCGGACAGTGCGGCGTGAGGCCCGGTCGAGGCGGAGCCACCGCTTGCAGACGAGGGAGGCGGCGTCGCAAGCCGACTTGTGGCCATCGAGCCGCCGGAAAACCTCGTAGAGGATCTCGTCGGGCAGGAGCGTGTTGATCAGGTCTCCCCTCTCATCTCCGCTGCCGCCGCCGAGGCCGGCCGCCCAGATCGGAGACCGCCGCCGAGTTTCGAGGAGGTGGCGATGGGGAAGTGTCTGCGTGCCCGGACATTGGCTGGGTCTAGTCTGTGGGAGAGAACAAAGTGGACGGATACGATTGTATCTTTTGGTGCATCTAACGGTCATAATTGTCTTAGATCTGGAGCGGTAGCTGGTAAGAACGGGTTGGATTTAGGTACGCCGCGTTTTGGTATTACTTGCAGCTTGGTTCTTTTTTTCTTATTTTATTATTATTATTATTATTATATATTGTAATGGATAATAAAAAATTAAAGATTGATACACACGAGCTAACTCTAGAAGCTTAAAGTCGTTGCTCGTGTTGATTAGGTTATGCAACTTTAAATCATCTTGATTAGGTTAATATGTTCTATAACATCTTTTACATGTTTCTCATGAGCTTATACATTAGTCATGTTTGTTAGATTAAATTTGTGTATTATAATATGGTTTCACATTGGAAAGTAATTGGCTATACTTAATATGATACTACATCTTTTCATCACTATTATTAATAAATAATACCTTTAAGTTACATTTAATAAGTGATAGCACATATTAGACCATTCATACTTTTTTTTATATGTATGATGCACAAATCCAATTAGACACCCCGTAGCATAATTGTTCAAAACCAAAAGATGTTGAGTTTTGTTTTATTGAAAATTAATTCACCTGTTTTTAAGTTCAAGTTTAGTTGATTTAAGTTCTAATAAAACTAACACATAATTATTTAGATTAAGAATCAACGTTTTTTTTGTTACATATAAATAAAATATCAAAATATTTTTATCTTTATATAAAGTAAACTAAAAATAATCTCAAACTCGATTGTTTGAGTTACATTCGATTAGGAAAAAAGACAATGTAATAATCTATAAATCAATTTTTTTACCAAAATTAGATTTGAGAATCAGGGAAATAAACAGACCATATTAATTTTAATTGGAGTCGAATATCATTTTTTTACAAAATCCACGTTGAGCTTATTAATACAAATTACCCGGCAGGACAAAAGTGAGTAACGCACAGATATTCCGATTCGACACGGGCGGGTAAAAAAACTGAGTGAGTTGTGGGTCGGGCGACGAGGAAGAGAGAGAAGAGAGGTGGATCGGAGGAGATGGCCTTCTTCTTCAAGCCGGCGAGGCCCAAGTCGGCGGCGGAGGTGGTGAGGTCGGTCAAGGACAGCCTCCTCGCTCTCGACAACAACACCGTTGTCGATGTCAAATCTCTCGAAAAGGTCTTTTTTTTGTGTGCGTGTGTAAATTTTATTGAATTCTAATTGTTTGATTTCATCCTTGTATGCCGGTTAATTCTTTTTTATCCTAGAATGGGAGCTGTTTGGTTTTTCTTGAGCGGTTGTTGAGATGTTTGGTGAAGCTCATGAATTTTGGAAATGTTGTTAGAGGTTTAAGCTTTTTTGTTTTTATTTTATTTTTGCAAGAGTTGTTATGTTGGAAACAAGTTGGAACTCTGTTTAAAAAGGAATCAAACTCGTAAAAAAGATTACTTTTTTATTACTTTTTTATGTCAAGTAAGTAATTGTTATGAATTCATTCCTTTATGTCATGGATAGATCCCTTTAATTAGATTGCACATGTTTTCGATGCGCATTCTTTGTTAGATGTAGATTATCTATGTTTACAACGGTGTCAGTAGCTAGCTGCTACTGAGTTGTTATGGAAACAAGCTATTTGAATAGAAGAACTTGTAATTTTTTTTCATATAAAACAAACAGTAGTTATAAGCTCAATCCTTTGTGTCTATCCATTTGGTCCAACTATTGATGTTTACGATGTACATTTCTAGCTAGTTGCCAGTAATATTGGAAGCAAGTTTAGACTCCATGCAATGCGCGGGCTTTTCAAACAAAAAAATTATTAATACGCAGCAAACAACATTACAAACCTCAATCCCCATTGGTAGCTATATCCCCTTTGTCAGATAATTCATGTTCCGATACACATTGGTTGCTAGCTGCCAATGAGTCTTTAGATTGTTTAGACTCTGCGGAGTGCTAATTTTACCCCCCAAAAAAAGTTATTTTTTGCTGCCTGTGGTTCATCCTATATTTTAGCATTCTGAAATAGAATTTCATGGTTTTACGCTGAAATTACTAGGCTTTTGAAGAAGCAGAAAAGAATGTTCTTGCATTTAGACATATGCTTTCCGGAGATGGTGAAGTGGAGCCCAATCCAGACCAGGTTTCACAAATAGCTGTCGAGGTTTGCAAAGATGGTGTTCTTGATCTCTTTGTTCACAAGCTAATAATATTGGAATGGGAAGTAAGTCCAGATCCTTTTGCAGTAATCCAAATATATTATAAGTGTGTATTCTTAATTATCTTTTTTTTCTCGCTTGTAAGACAGACAAGAAAGAATTTGGTGCATTGCTGGTGCATATTATTGCGGCAGCAGATTGGCCCCAGTTATTGCTGTGTGGAGTATATCGAGAATCATACAGACCTGTTAGACTTCCTGGTTGTCTGGTAGTCTTCCCTTGTCATTTTTTTCTTGTCTTTCAGATTAGAATTCTTTTTGAAATTGTATTTTACTGATCTGTGCGTTACCATCATCCAAGGTAAACCAATTTACTTTGGACTGCTATCTGAAATGCCAATGTAAGGATATTGTCAAAATAGACGAGAATTGGAATTTATTTATTTATTTATTTTTTAAAAAAGAGAAAATCAAGATGTCGTTCTCTTTGAATTTGTCTTGTCATGTGAACTCAGTGACTTACAAGATGAGAAACTATGCCAATAATGACAAATTTTTGTATAGTTCGCTTCTGTCCAATTATCTTGAGTATCATCTCTAGTGAACCATGACCAAGTTATAATTTTTATAAGGCTTATTTATTTCTTGGTATTTTTGTCATTTTCCCCTCAGTTATTTCTTCATGTTGCAAAGCCACGTCTTAAAAAGTGTTCATGCATGTTTGTGTTTTCTTTATTCAGTTATGACAACAAAGAAATTGCTTTGAATTGTGGAAACATGTTGAGAGAATGCATCAAATATCCTACACTTGCCAGGTAAGATTTCTGTGTTTGAAATACTTTGAAATTTGGTTACTTATAACATTATAGTCTAAAAACATAACCCTTACATTTCAGCCAAGAAAGTGAACTTATGAACTAGCTATATGTCTTTGTGTGTTTCCATTGGTTGGTCAACTCTCCTAGAATATTTTGTCCAATTATAGGGTACATTTTCTTAATAAGACTGCTCGCCCAAATAACAATTTTAACAGTAAAATGTCTGCATTCATATTTGTAGTTTCTTTGCAGATACATACTGGAGTCTATGAGCTTTGAATTGTTTTTCAAATATGTTGAATTGCCACATTTTGATGTAGCTTCAGATGCCTTTTCAACCTTCAAGGCTAGTTTTTTATCTTGCAATGTCATAACAGCAAATAATTTACCAGAAGTGCACGTTAAGATGTTTTGCATTTGCAGGATTTGCTCACCAGACACGAGTTACATGTATCCGAGTTTCTTACATCTCATTATGAGCAGGTTAATATAACTGTAAACCATTTAATGTAATGATAGTACTTGGAGGGATGGTTCTGGCATCTAGCAACCTAATTATGCATTTAAGTTATTTTCTTGCTTGTTCATGTGACTCCTCATAATTGTTATTACAGTTTTTCAAGCTTTATGAAAAACTGCTGACTAATACAAATTATGTAACAAGACGGCAATCTCTGAAGGTTGGACATATATACTTCTGTCTATCATTTAACATATTACATTGTGTATCAATTATAGTAATTTGCCTTGCTAGCTTCTTTCGGAGTTTCTCTTGGAGCCTCCTAACGTTCCAACAATGAAGCGTTATATTTTGGATGTTCAACACTTGAAAATCATGATGACATTACTGAAGGTATTTGTGCTTACCCCTTCGGAGAAGCCTAAAAATTGGATGGGGTCTCAAGAAATTTTGTAAATGTTTGTTATGAAGATGACTAAGACCACCTACATTATGCAGGATTCTAGCAAAAACATCCAGCTTAATGCTTTTCATATATTTAAGGTCTTCTTTCTCACATATTACCATACGATGAGTAGTGACAATTTTATATTAAAGTTGCATATTTTTTATTGTGTAATTTTCAACATTCCCAGGTTTTTGTTGCTAATCCCAATAAGCCTCACGAGATAATTTCCATATTAGCAAAAAACAGCGACAAGTTGTTGATGCTTCTGCATAATCTTCCTCTTAGCAAAGGTGGTGAACATCATATATGGTTCTAAGCTGCAAGTTTCATGTTTAAGTGTTAACTAATGTAGTTTCTTCTGTTATCTTACACATACGCAGGATCGGAGGATGAGCAGCTTGAGGAAGAAAAAGACTTAATCATAAAGGAAATTGAAAGAATTTCACACCTAGCAAGCGTCTATTGAGACGAGCTGTGCAAGTTACATACCAAAAATGTCATTTCCATGTACATCTTATATCTGGAAGTTATACTTTTGTTGAGTTATAACCATGCCATCCTCCAACTGTTGTTGTAATTATTATATTATAAATAAACGAGGCACTGCCCATTGTGTACGCTGGAAAATAAAAAACAAAGATAATAAAAAATCAAATTGGAATATTTAAATTACAAAAACCATCAATATTTTTTCCGCTCTTTTGCACCGATACAAGTTACATTCGACGTCTGAGCTTATTTCTTTTTCAAAGCAACTCAAGCCTATTCTATGGCGGCTTCTTAGCACCATCCCATCAAAAACTGCAACTGAAGCACATTCGTCCCAAGATGCAAGCTGTAATCCACTGTTGATTTAGATTACACTCGTTACAGCAACTACTAGGAGAGTTGCCAAAGTCAATCATCAGTATTCCCGAGCTATGCACGATCTCGTGGGCAAAATGGTAAGCTCGTCTAGCGACTCCCACAACTTGCGAAGTGCATCGCACACCAATCACTGATCCGGATCCTGTGCATAATCCGGCAGAAAACTGCCTTCTCATTTTACTTTCCCAGGATCACAAGCTTTATTTCTAGTTATAAGCAAAAAGGTTTCCCATACACATAATGATCAAATGGGCTACGGAAAATTTGCTCGCTAAGGCAGTTGGCCTCTCCATGGAGCTTACCTGTAGATGATGTATCAAACATTTAAATTATATTGAAGATTTCACATTGAGCTTTGCGTTGTGCCGACCACAGAACTCCAATGAATGCCAAGAAGCTGGGGCATTACAAAAAAAACATTCTTAATATCATGTCTGTTGTTTGTAGTTAAAGAAGAGACGAGAGAATATGGTCATTGGCAAAATACAAACCAACTTAGGCTTAATGCTCACAACTCATTATACAGCAAATCAGCTTACCATTCAATTAGTGAAGCATCCATAAAATTATATGGACATTGTGATGGAGGATTTTTTCTTTCCTAATTAAAAAACAGAATGTGTAGAAAGTAAGTTACATATTGGCTGAATATAATTCACAGAGTGAAAGGAGATGCATTAACATCTGCTGCAGCAAGCATTTGCACCAAGTACACACGACAGGAAAATTTGACTCTCCAGAATTTTTGCCGTGGACATAACTTCCACCCATGTCAGACCCGTAAGAGTGAAAAAGGACTCTCTAAGAGTAACTTATTAGATCTAACACGTCTAAATTGTCCATATTCTTAAAAAAAATAGAACATTTCAGAAATCTCATGAACTGTAAACTGCTTCCGTCATAGTTTGTACTGCTCTTGGGTACTGAAACTGTGACCTTCATATTTAGGGATGCCATCTTCCATTAGAGACGCCTAAAAAACAAAACCCCCTAAATGCAACACAATACCCGTTGTGGAGTGTTCCAATTTTTCATTGTGGAATCAAATACTTAATAATATTTAGAATAGTAGCATATATGCAATATAGGAAGGCATAACAGTAGTAAAGTTGTTTACAGAAATTCTGATGAGTCATTCCCAATGGTCCATACTTAACATTTAGCTGTCAGCATGCCTATTAACAAAATAATCACAAGTCTTCTTAGGGAGGCAAGAAATACAACATGCATAGAAAGGACAAAATCATAAAAGGGCTAGTAAACAGAGAGAAGCCAATACTAGCATTTTGAAAGCTAAATTAACTCACCTCCAGGATCGAAGCAGCATAATTTAGGCACTGAACTAGTCATGAATGGGCTTTGGGGCTTAGGTTTCCTGCCCAGGTATATGCCTGCAGTAAGGGCAATATAAAAGATATAATTAGATGAAGACACTGAAGCTACTAGAGAAGGATAGGAGAATAACCTTCACACCACAAAAAGAGCATGATTATTTTATTTTAGATATGTGCCTTAGAATATTTGTTCATTCTAAATAGTACAATAGAATGAAGAAATAATGTCATGAAAGAAAAAAAATTACCTATTTCCAAGGACTGCAATTTAATGTACAGAATGAAATCAAGCTTAATAACTGTTAAAATATGCAGACAGTGACTGGAGAAATTCTTCAAAATTATTTTTATTTAGTTTCGCATTCTACATCAACAAGGTATGTTGGAACATAATACATAGCCCCATAATCAAACGCTTGCTCAACACTTGGTGGGTCCAGAATGAAACATAAAAATGATTGACCAGCCCCAGCAAATACAAATAGCACATCATATGGTTACAAATCTAATTCTAAAAACCTGAACCACATTCTTTAATAAATTAGGCAAAGATGGAAACCTCTTCAATGATGGCATATAATGTTTTGTCTTCTAAAACGTCTTCCACATACCACATTTCTTTTCTACAAGTTTTTCCTGCCCATAGAATAACATGTTCTGGCAATATTTTTCCTCCCACCATCACTCAGTAGGGCATGTCTAAGATCTCGCAAAGATGATAGATCTAACCCATATCCTTGTGCAGCCATGTCAACACAAAGCAAATAAAATCTTGCAACTTACCAGTTTGAACCAAGGCCAATAAAATGCAACTATCTATTGTTAAATTTGGAGAGACACCAAATTCCATCACTTTGTTTCTAAGAGACCATGCAAATTCCTTGCAAAGACCAAGGTTAATGAATGCATAAGTAAACACATCCGGCATTAGTCGTTGGCTATCCATGGCCTTTACGAGATGCTTCGCAAGAGAATATTGTTTTTCTTTCATCATAACGTGCAAAAGAATATTGTATGATATTATATCTGGTACAGCTCCAAGATGTTTTAACTTGACAAATACAAGTAAAGCTATATCAATATATTTCCCCTTGCACAGGCTGTCAAGCAACACATTATAAGTGAAAGTAGGAAGAGTTAAATCGGATGTCTTTGTCATTATTAGAGCAACAAGATTAAAGCATGACATCAGCTCCCCCGCGCCACAGAAATATTGAACCAAAACCTTTAAACTAACAGCATCAATCGCAATACCTTCAACGGCAGAGTGGCTTAATAGCTTCCCAATTACAGTACCTTTTTCCCAGTTTGCATGCTACAGACAGAATTGTATTAAATGCAATCAAGTCGGGCGAAATTCCTATCAGTTTACATCTTGTAAAAAGTTCAAGTGCCTCGTCTAACCTTCCCTCTCTGCAAAGTCCACCAACTAGAGTGTTATAGGTCACATTATTGGGCAAGAAACCCACACTGACCATATTTTCCACCAAACAGCATGCTTCTGGTGTCCTTCTCATACAACAGAAACAACAGACCAAGACGTTGAAGGCAATGAGATCAAGGTCACAACCTTTAGTCGGAAACTTGCATCCAAGGTCATAAGCCCATTCCACTTGACCTAGATTTAACAAACCTCCCACTATCACAGAAAAAGTAAAGCAATCAGGAGAGAAACCCTCCATATCCATGATCCTCAAAGCATCCAATACCTCTAAAAGTCTAGTATGACAAAAAAGTCCATGAAGAATTACATTGAATTCCATCAAGTCTATTTGACAACCATGTTTTCTTCTTATATTGAATGCTTTCCAAACCTCATCAACTGTGCTGAACTTAAAGAGGTGCTGAAAAATAATTGTGTATATTACAGTACTAGGAATGCATCCTTCTACGCATATCCAACTCAATACCTTGTAAGCATCCTAAAAAAAGCCTTCTTTACTGAACCCATAAATCAAAGCTGTGTACAAAAAAACGTCCACTTTAAATCCTTTCTTCCTCAAATGACATAAAAATGCTAAACAATATGATCTCTGACTGAACTTGCAAAGTTCAAAGAGGATGAGATTGTAACTGTATGCGCTTGGATAAACTTTGCTATCCACCAAATATGAAAATAAAGAACAAGCATGAAAAGTCTCACCAACAGTACAAAGCCTTTTAAACAAGAAATACTATGATCGATCAGAGGGAAGATAACCCAACTCCACCATCAATTTTAATACCTCAATGCAGTCATGTAAACCAACTAACTGTAATGACTTCTTGAAGAATTTTTTGTAAGCATAAATGACGGCACAAAACTACTACTGCACATGTCTTTGATTACAAAATACGCACCCTCAGTTTCCCCACACTTAAGAAATCCATTAACAAGCATATTGAAGGTCAGAGCATTCGGATGTGGTCCAAGTCTCATCATTTCAACATACAGCTTGATCGCTTCCCCGTAACAACTTGCTTGAATTTTAAGTAGTAATACAACAATCCATTGTAGTCGTATAAAACGGGTTTGCCACTGAAGCACGACATGCACTTTAGGCTGTCCAACGCTTCTCTAAATAAACCAGTGACTGCGAACTGGTACATCCGCAACCGAACAGAAGAGTAGGTGAAAGATCCAACACCACATGTTCGATCACCTTCGAAATTCGCATGGTCAATCTCGTCAACAAGTTTGAAATTTTGAACCCTGTAGGAAGCAGAATGTTGGAATAAATAACGAAGGGATTTTTCTTTCAAGTAGAATATAACATGAAGAGCTGTGCATCTAGTTCGCACCAGTATATTCGACATCTTAATGTACCCAATTTCGCTTTTCAAGCAAGATGAGCAGCTCAAGATACCCAAGAAGCAAACGATCGGCTTCTTTCTGATACAACTCCTCCATTAATAATTCCTTCATTGCGAAAACACGGTTCAAACTGTCAAAATAAATGCTTCCTTGATCCTTCTATAAGGTGAGAATTTTTTATTTTTCGGTTTCTGACGTATTTTTATATTAAATGTCGGTAATAATCATTAGTTGGAGGAGCTAGTTTGGATAGAGAAACAATGATGTTGTTTGCACACATGTCAGTCGATAGAGTAATTAATATTTTTGTTATGATATTATCTCGAGAATGACGTGAAATGCTGATACATGATATGATGTGATTAAATGCTTACGATATGATGATAGGACGTAATTAAGTGCTAAGAGATGATGAGATGATGTGAAAACGAATAGATTGTGAAATGAAAGCGTAGTGGGTTGAGACAAGTTTCAAAATGAGTTACAACATGTTAGATTTTGTATTTTGTATGAATGAAATTGTTTGATATATGGTTATATATATATTTGCATATGTATATTTGATAGGGTGGCCCCTAATTGCATTTTTAGGGGAAACTCTGTCCATTATATTTCAAAGTTTTTATTAATTTTTACTTGGTGTGTACTTTGATTTGCATGTCATTCATGTAGTACCGTATTAGGGTTTGTGCATTCATCCATGCATTGAGAGTTATATCTTCATCTCAAGGCGCCAAGATCGGATCCGTATGAGTTAGGTTCGGGTTAGCCGACCTAACCGGGGCCTGTAGCATACCAGTTCGGTTCACGAGTGAACCGGATTTGGGGTGTTACAACCTGATAAGACCGTGTGGCCACATCTGTAATCATGCGGCCCGATTCTGCCACCACTTGTGAAAAAGAGGAGATGGTAAAAATAGAATGGAATATTTTATATATTCTATGGTAAAAATAGAATGGAAAATTTTATATATTCTATCAGATTGATTTTATTAAATAAAAGTCATACCCAAATCGAGACCCTATTAAATAGTTGGGTGGATTAAGGACATGGGTTAAGTTACTAGTCAAGGGTCCAAATACAATGTTGGCCAGGCTGCTAGCAGTAGGCCAAATGTAAGAATTCTGAAAATAATTTTTTTATATGCGTAGATTATAATAACCCCTAACCTAATTTCACATATAATACCTATTATGTAAGATTTGATTTATTAATATGAATGCATTATATATTTTTATTTTTCATTAACAAAAATATGTTCGGACGTGGGATTGTTCGACCCCACGGATTGCGTCTTTCGATCCAGATTTGATGGTTCTGTGGGACCAAGGCACCCTTGCCGTGCAAAGAAATAGTACGATAAAAATAAAATGGCACAGGCACAAAATAACACGCCGAAAATTTTACGTGGTTCTTTAGGGTTCAATTTGAATCCCTAAGTCAATCCACGGTGAGATTGGTATTTACAATCGACGAATTTTCAATTCCCTCACAAATTACAAAACTTGGTGAAATTTTACCACTTTAACTTTTTGACCCATACATAGCTTGTCCCTTGCAAAAAATTTCATTTTGGTACTGTAACCCAACTAGGAAAAAATTGTCATATTCAGAATCTTACACAAATCAGAGTAAGAAAATATCTTAAAATAAATCCCAAGCTAAAATTTAGGTTGATGCAAATTTAATTGGCTTGGTCTGTAAAACCCATGACTCGAGTCAGAGTTTAACGTTACCGAACCAGTCAGTTCAATCGTTGGTTCAAGTAGAGTCAGTTTCATAAACCGCGTGCTGAGTCAAGGCCAGTTGTAAGTTATGAACGATAAGAGTCAGGTGTACCTGAATATATGATGATAACGTCGAGAAGATGGTGAGAAATGAGTTATCAGAATATATAAAAGTATGCAGTATCTTTCTTTTTATATGTTTGATCGTAGAAATAGTTTTAGGCCGAATAACGCATTAGGATGCGTTAGATCATATTCGGGTGGGTTATTAGTTATAGAGCATGTCATTTGGATGTTGTTGTGTTTGTTTTATTTTATGGGATTTTCCCATATTTTTAGATTTTTTAGAATTTATTACGAACTAGTTATTATTTTGACTCGAGTAGGAATCGAGTCAATACTTATTTACGAGTTTGCCACTAGGGGTGTTTTTCGTCAAACTGCCACCCTTGAGATTGCCGTCGACGTCGCACTGCCGCCGATCAACGCTGCCCCGCCCTGTCGTGCCATTGTCGTGCTACCACGACCAACCCCAGCCACCGTTTCGCCGCCACGACGCAGGAATCGCCCCACAAGCCGCGACGCTCCCCTTGTTGATTCACCACCATCTAAGCCATGCCGCCGCTGCTGTGACCCCTTGACCTCCCCGACGTTTCCTCCTTACCTAGCACCGCGTCGAAGCCGGCCGTGGGCCTGATCAGAACGGCTGACTGCCCCGACCGAACTCAATGCCGCCGCCGGTGGTCATCGCCGCCACGGCCGTCCTTGCTATCACCACCATTGGGACGAGCTCGTCGAGCCGGTGCTAACCCTTACCCCGATTTCCCAGTCGGAAAACCGCCGGGACAGTCGCCGGAAAACCGCTGGGACAGTCGCCGAAAAACTGCCAGAAGTCACTGGAAAACTGGATTCACCGAAATTCATCGAAAATCACCTGATTTTCGCTGAATCCCTCCGATCGAACCCTATCGAACTTTGGACGCCATAGGGTGCTGAATTCGAGCCACGAATCCGGGAAGGTATAATTTATTTGAACTCAATTATTTAAAAGTATTGATTATTCGAATTGCATGCTAGGATTGGTGAATTGCATGTTATAATTATATATATAAACACAGAATTGATTATGGATAAAATATGAAATTTGTTTGATTGAGTGGTGTTAAAAATGGAGGCTAAGAAACTAATTAGGATAACTAGGTAATGATCATGATCTAATGCAAACTAGCCTAAGTAGACTTGCTAGAATTGTTATAGGTTGATGTGTGTTGATTGATGTGTGATGGATGTATGTGTGATATAGGATGTATGACTTCATCATGAGCGGGCGTTAGTATTTAGGTTCGATGTGTAGGTACGGAGCAAGAGCTCGCCGCCTAGGCACGAGGACATGCTTGGAGCTTCTACCAGGTCCGTTTAGGACTCGTTCTCTCTATCTGATTTATCATGTGCAGGATGAGTCAAGTGGCATTTTATCGGATCCCACTTAACTCGGGTCATTTAGCCAACAGTTTGCCGGATTAATAACCCTCGAGGATGAATATGGCCTTCTGGCCTATTGTATAAATCCCAACCCAAGCCTATATATGTATAGTTTTCCCGTTTTCAGTGAGAGATGGAATGAGGGTTACTGACGGCCACGCCTTCAAATAAGGCATGTGCACGGAAGAGCGGGCTTTGGAGCTGGGGAGAACCCACTTCGTTCCTGAAGGATCCGGACAACTCCACCTTTGAGTTCCTCAAACACGAAGAAGTGTGGAGGTTTACGGGTACTACAATGTAGTGCATGTCTAGACTTGTGGTTCAAAGGGTACTAAAGGCGACTGCCTGAGAGTGCTCGGCCTTCGTGCTCAAGGCCAGGAGTAATATGGAAGGCGTAGAGGGTGGAAAGGAATGAGATTTGATGCGAGAAGCAATAGAGAAATGATCAAGGTATGAGAATGAGAAAGAAAGGGGGACGCAGTCGATCCAAGGGCGACGACTCCCATATATGCCCTAATGAGAGTTCTTGAGGAAGCATATGGTTTTGATTCAACAGGAGAGTTTGCTCTCCTGTGCCAGATTGATATTAGTTATTTTTTGGGCCGGTAACACTCGTTACTGACAGTTTTTCTATATATATGTAAGTGAGAAATGCAAGGGATAAAAGCTGTCGGGACTGTGGAGGAGCAGCACGGAACCGCGCACACATGTACCTACCATGTGTAATGTATAATGATGGTGTGTTAATGTTGTGTGAATGATAATTAGAATGTTTTTGTCTTGATAAATTACTTCTTATGAGACGAGCAGATAATTGTGAATGAGTAGGGAGCCTTGGAGTTCAGACTCAGCTCAGATGAAAACGAATTAGATAATGATGAATGCCACGGTAGATTGTTATATTTTATCGTATTTTGATAAAATATTTATATACCCTTGTTGTGGACAGGTTGGCCCCTATTGCACTTTTAGGGGAGATTCTGTCCATTTTTTCGTAAAAAAATTAATGATTTTTTATTTAAATTTCTTGCTTGTTGCATAGTTTTGTTTTGCTTGCACATCATAGCATGCATGTAGGACTACGTTAGAACCCACGCATCCCATCCATGCACTCCATGTTTGCATCTCCATCTTGAGATGCAGAAGGCAGATCCAGGTTGGCTTAACCGAATCCAGTAGATTAGCGAACGGTTCGGTCGCCGATGACATTTCCGGGTCAGTTCACGGGTGAGCCGAAACGGGGTGTTATATGGTCTACAAGTGAATTGTTTGAACAGCACTCAATGACAACATCGCAGACGTGGTCAAGTGCAAAAGGTTGTCAGGTAAACAATATCCAAGTGGATATAAACTAACGGGTCCGGACCCACTTATCATCCAAACACCTTCTTCCTTCACAATGTTGCATCTCCGGTGTTCAAGACTCCATCTCCAGCGATGGAAACAATTTCCCAGCGGCTAGTGAGAGTTGTCTTTAGAAGGTATCAATGAGGGGAATCCAATAGGCGAAAGGAAAGTGGCGAGAGAGTTGAAGCATTGCACCCCTGTTCTTGCAAAGACAGTGCACAACAGCGACCATTGGTGATTATAAGCGTGACTAATACGGTAGATATGGTGACATCGGTGAAGCAACTCCCGTGGGACGGAAAACCTCAAGCTAGTAGCAAAAAGATGAATTCTCCTGTTACGCTTCTTCTTCTTCATGTATTGAACACCTCTACTTTTTTAGTAGCAACACCTCCGCGTGTGGGCTTCTTCTCCGGCGCCGTCAATGATCCTCTAGCGACCATGGCTATTAATAATTTCAAAAATAGATGATGAGGGCACGTCATGGATGGGAATCCTTCTCCAAGCAAGAAAGTTCCAAGCTCCACTCCTCAGCAAGATGAACCTCTGTTTTCTCCCTTCTCCGGTTAACACTTTACTTCCAAAATTTCGACAATTGCAGCATCTAACTCTGGTAGGACTCCACCCAAATCCAAATATTATGTCACAAGCTTCACGTTGGACGCCAAGGCGGGGCAGGGGATGACTGGCATTGGTTGAAAAAAATCCACAAAGTCGGCCTTTCGCTACTATTTTCCCTTGTTTTGCTTTCTCCCTTATGATAGCAAAATGGGGCTGTAAGACAACAAAGGAATGAGAGGGGCAGAATGCCTTTTAGTTTCTGCACTTGATGGCGGCAAAGCTCTGGACTCCGGCAATGGGGGGATGTGGCGATGAGGCTTATGAATAATTGAAACTTTCCTTGATCAAAAAGAATATTACAATCAGATTTATACATCCAATTTCAATGACTTGATGAGCACGACATTCATTTGTTGGTTCATTTATATGCCTAATTTAAACTTCTACATTCAATTGCCTAATTTAAACTTCTACATTATATCCTTTACATTAAGATCCCCCTCAAGCGAGACAGAGAGACAATGTCGAGCTTGAACACATTGTTTGAGAAAGGGCATAGCAGCAATGCTTTTGTAAAGATATCAGCTAACTGATCTGAGGAGGGAACGTACTTAGTTTGTAATTTATGCAAAGCAACCTGCTCCCAAACGTAGTGATAATCAATTTCTATATGTTTGGAGCGAGTATGAAATACTGGATTGACAGTTAATTGCAAAGCACTTAGATTATCACAATATAAAATTGGTGAAGAAGCTTGATGAATGTGAAGATCTTTTAAGAGAAATGAAAGCCAAGTGATTTTAGCAGCAGTGACGGCCATGGCATGATACTCAACCTCGTTACTACTTCGAGAGACAGTTGGTTACTTCTTTGTAGACCAAGAAATGCAATTAGATCCAAGAAAGGTGCAAAAGCTTGTTGTGGACCTTCGTGTTTGAGAGCAACCTACCTAGTCAGAATCCGAATAAGCTGTGAGAGATAAATTGGTTTGAGAAGATAAGAAATAGCCAAGATCGAGTGTTCCTTTGACATATCTGAGAATTCTCTTAACTTGTGAAAAATGAAAATCAGTTGGTTGTTATATATGTTGACACGCATAATTTATAGCAAATGATATATCAGGTCATGTAAATATGAGAAATTGAAGGGATCCAACAAGCTGCCTATAAAAAGTAGGATAATGAAATGAAAGTGAATTATCAAGCAGTTTCAGTTTATATGCAATTGGAGTAGCTAAAGGTTTTGCATCAAGTAATCCAGCCTTTTTTGGTATGGTTGAGCATATCTTTGTTGAGACAAGAATAAACCATGAGAAATAGCTTGAACATGTACACCAAGGAAGAAGTGTACCTGACCAAGATTTTTCATTGCAAAGTCATTGTTCAAGTCTTGCAAAAATCCATCAAGTAGAACAGAGGAGCTTCCTGTGATTAACATGTCATCAACATATAGAAGTAATACAACCATATCACCATCCTTTTTAAGAACAAACAAGGAAGAATCAGTAGTGCAAGAGTGAAAGCCTTTTGAGAATAAGAAGGTGCTAAACTTATCAAACCAAGCATGTGGAGCTTGTTTTAATCCATATAAGGCTTTCTTAAGCTTACATACATGTGTTGGAAAGGCAAAATTCTTGAACCCTGGTGGCTGAGAAACATAGACAGTTTCATGTAGATCTCCATACAAGAAAGCATTTTTTACATCAAATTGAAGAATGCTCCAAGTCTCAGGTTTGATTGACTTCTAAAGCTTGAAGCTCCTCTTGCATAGCTTGAAGCCAACCTGGATGCTCAAGAGCAACTTTGACACTAAGTGGTTCTGTGACAATATCTTCAAGCTTGGTCGTCACTATAAGTGCATACTTCGGATTAGGTTTAACCACACCAAGCTTCGACCCGGTAATCATGGAATGATGAGGTTTAATAGTAGGTATCACAGTATCATTACTTTCAATAGTAGTAGAAGGAATGGATGAAGAAGACACAATAATAGGAATTGTTGATTCAAAAGAGTCAGTATTGGATTGATGTATAGAACCCTTTGAAGAGGATGATGTTACATCAGTACTAAGAGAGTTAACAACACTAGTGTCTGATTTATTAATTGTGAAAGGAACCAAATCCATGTAGGTTAAATGTTTCAAGTTAGTTTGAGAACAACAAGAATCTTTATGTTGAGAGAACGATTTGTAAGGAAATGCATGTTCATAAAAAATAACATCCCTAGATGTAAAAAACCTCTTGGAAGGAATATGATAGCAGAGATATCCCTTGTAGTGAGACCTATAGCCAAGAAAAAGACATGGTAACGACCTTGGCAAAAACTTGTGTCCATTTTGGGGCCTTAAATAGGAATAACGACAACAACCAAAGACTTTGAAAGATGAGTAGTCAGGATGCTTTTTAAACAAAGCAAAGTAAGGAGAAATGTTGTGTTGTAAAACTGATGAAGGCCTTCGATTCATGATGTAAACTGCTGTAGAGAAGCTGTGTATCCAGAATTGAGATGGAACATCACTGTGAAACAGCAATGAGAGTCCAACTTCTACAATTGTTCTATGCTATCTTTCAGCTCTACCATTTTGTTGAGGTGTGTATGGCAAGAGGCCTGATGAGTTATACCATTGGATGAACAATAATTTTGCATCATTGTGGACATGAATTTACCACCTCCATCAGATTGTAAACATTTAATTTTCAATAAAATTATCTTTGAACATATGCATCAAAGGCAAGAAAGACATTGTAGAAATCTGATTTATTGCGTAATGGATAGAACCAAGTGAATCTAATATAATCATCTACAAAAATGGCATAATATCGAAAGTTGTCAACAAAAACAGTAGGTGCTGGTCCCCAAAGATCACAATGTACTTTATCAAAGCAATTAGAAGAGCAGTTCTTAGTGTTTAAAAATGGTAAATGACTCGATTTTGCTAACTGACAACTTGAACAAATGGATAAAGTATCAGCTGCAAGTTCAGTTTCTATCAAATTTGAATTTTTTAGAAGCAAAGTACATCAGCAGAGCAATGTCCCAGTCGAGTATGCCAAAGAGAAGATGATTGTTGCTCTAGTTTTTTGGAGAAGTAACCAAAATGCTGCAATTGAGTGATCTTGTAGAGAGTGTCAACTTTGGATCTATGAAGAATTACTTTTCCACTCTCTCTATTAATGACAAGAAAGCTAGTAGGAGTAAATTAAAAATCACAATTAAAATCAGTTGGGAACTAACTAGTTAATAACAGGTTTTGCTTCAATTCAGGGACTTGTAAAACATACTTGAATGTAATGGATCCAGATGAGGTGTTGAGAGTTATATTACCAATGTGCTGAATGGAAAGTTTCTTCCCATTTCCAATTAATATACTTTTAGAACCTGAATAAGTAGTATAGGTATCAAAGAAATCAAGTGAGTATGTCATATGAGATGACGCATTGCAGACTGGTTTGAAAACTCTAAGTGCCTCTTTCAATTCTTCCTCATTGTAGACTGGTTGTTTAGGAGTGAAGGCTACATTGGGGGAAGATGTTGTATGTGTTGTAGTAAGTGCTGGAGTGAATCCAAGTTTATCAGAGGAAAAAACTTGTGATGAGAATTTGGATTTTGAGTTTTATGTGCATCAAATGTCACCGAAGTAACAACTTCTATTCCAACTTGAAGGATAATATGTGACTTATAGTTGTGTAACATAGACAAAATTTCAGAGTAATCAAGTAAAGGAGGCCTGAGAATCATGGTTGTAAACATCTGTTGGTTTGCTCCCAGTCCATTGAGCATCCAAAATGATTTTCGATCATCAGTTAATGGCTTTCAATAGCAGCAAGTTCATCACAGATTATTTTGTACTTACTCAAATAGTCATCTTGAGAATCACAATGCTCATGCTTAAGAACCTGCATTTGATGATTCAGAGCAAGTTCCCTAACCATTATTGCCTTTACAAACTTAGATTTTAATGTACTCCAAATATCAGCAGCGAAATCAATTCCAATAACGCGAGCTAAAATTTCTTCGCTCAATGTACCTATTATCCATTCTTTGATCAACTTATCAGTTCTCTTCCAAGAAAAATAATCTGGATTTGGCACTAGTTGAGAAGTAGGATGAATAGAATCCTGCAACTGATGAAGTATATATAGTTTGGATTGGAGTAGGAATTGTTCCATCCAAAAATCCAATACATCCTTGAGACTCAATGAGATTAGAAATCTGAGATTCCCACACAAGAAAATTCTTTGCATGAAGTTGTAGAGTAACATAAGAAAGTGCATGAATATTAATGAGATAAGGATATTTCATCAAATATTTTGGAGTCGTGGAACTAGATGCAGTTGAATGAGAACTATAGGTAGGAAACCAATGACATGTCATAACAGGATCAACAAAAGATGAGTCCATAGTAGGTTCAACAGCAGCAAATCAATGAGATTCACCAAAAGAATTCGAAGCCATTGCTGTTTTGATCAATCGCTAATTGAAATGAATGAAATTTTAGCAAAAGAAAGGATGTCAACGTAAGAAACAAAGTATCCTGTTGTTGAGCAGAATATTTCAGAACCATGAAGCAGAGTACATGTCGTGAAGCAGAGTATTCGAAAGAGAAAGATCCTTTACAGAAGAAGAGTTTGCCGTGAAGAAGAAATCGAAGCAATTGCTGTAAAGCGGAGTGTTTGGAGAATATACGTCTTGAATCAAAGTGTTACGGTCAAGAGCAAGTTCAAGAAACTTGCATCAAATCAAGAAGAAGAAAAAATCTTTCTGCTCTGATACCATATGAATAATTGAAACTTTCCTTGATCAATAAAAATATTACAATCAGATTTATACATCCAATTTCAATGACTTGATCGGTTCATTTACATACCTAATTTAAACTTCTACATTGAATTGCTTAATTTAAACTTCTACATTATATCTTTTACATTAAGAAGGCTCTGGTCAACCTTCCTTTTTTCGAAAAATTTTCCCCCCTTCCTAAACAATCAGACTTAATTTTATAGACGTTAAAAGCCATTATGTTCCTTCCTTACCGGCATTGAATCGTAACCGGTTCAATTTTTTTACAAATTTCTCTAGGTAGTTTCAAAACAACACAAATCTTTTCCTCTAATTTTTTTAAATATCCTTCAACGGATTTGGAATAATAAAGATCTTTTCATCAAAACTTTTCAGAACTTATCAGTATAAATGGATAAGTTTATATTGGTACAAACATTAACTACTTTTAAAAAAATAATATAAACCCAATAACTTATACTTTAAGCATAGTCGTTACAAAAGTGGAGCATTTATTATCACCAAATCGGGTATTAAACAACCTCTTAATTATAAAAAAATAAAAAATAATATCAAAAAGCAAATAATAATAATTATATTGTACATATTTTATAGCAATAAATTGATTGAAGAACACTTGCTTACATTTTAACTATATTTTAAAATCACACTTTCTTTATCCTCGTCGCACTCCAAAAGTGCATTCCTCGCAAATATTAAGCTTGAATTTCCCAAGACAACCGCCTACTCAAGCCCAACGCTCTTAGCTGTGTAGTTTGTCAGCCGTCTCCCCTTTCCCTTCCCCGAACGCACTCTCCCTACTCTACCTTCTTCCTCCTCCAATCCTTGCTCCCAAGTCGCCATGAATTTTTTCAAATCAGTCTTCCAATCCGATCCAGACCCTCCCAATCCCCTCTCATCCAGCCCCAAGGCCTCCCCCTCTTCCCCTACCGACCAAAGCTCCGACCCTTCCCACCCCAACGCCGACGCCGGCGTCGGGAGCAGCGTATGGTCCTTCGGCGGTCTCGTCAAATCCATCGCCACAAAGTCCGAGTCGGTCATCGAAATCTACCGCCGCGATCTCGAGGAGTTCGGCGCCGGCCTCAAGAAGGAGACCGCCGTCCTCGCCGACGCCATCAAGGACTTCCCGGCGCCGATCGAGTCGCTCGAATACGTCGGCCACGCCATTGATGGGCTCGGTAACTCGGTCTTGAAGGGGACGGCCGAGGTCATCGCGCAAGGGAAAGATGCCTTCTTGGCCGACGAGGGCGACGGGTATTCCTCCGACGCGCAAAGAGCTGGATCCAATGCTGCGGCGAGGTTTAGTCGGTTCGAAGCGCAGGTTTGCGCGATCCAATCTGATCCGAGCACGTTCTGCGAAGACCCGGAGGATTTGGGGGAGTTCGGGTTGTGGAGAAAGGAGGTGTCTTTGGAGGAGAAGGCGGCGGAGATCGAGAGTTTGGCCGGCGCCGGTGGTGCCATGGAAGCGGTTTACGGGAAGCTGGTGCCGAATGTGGTGGATCATGAGACCTTCTGGTGGAGGTACTTCTACAAGATCCACAAGCTCAAGCAGGCGGAGGACGCTCGCGCCAGCCTTGTGAAGCGGGCGATTGCCGGCGACGAGGAGGAAGAGTTGAGCTGGGAGATCGACGACGATGAAGAAGCAGAGGTTGTGAAAGAGAATAAGCCATTGGAAACCATTCAAAGGGACGCAGCATCTGAGATTAACAAGGAGGATTCCTCTAAAGTTGTTGAAGTTGGTTTTTCTTCACAACCTCTTGTTGATAATTCTTTGGATGGTAATGATAGGACTGATAATGCTTTAAATGGTAATGATAGTAGTGATAATGTACAGTTGAATAAGGATGGTGAATTGTCGGTTGTTGCAGCTCAACCAGCTGTTCAAGCGGAAGATGATATTGGGTGGGATGAGATTGAGGATATTGGAAGTGGTGATGAGAAGGTGGTGTGCTCTAGCAGTGGAAGCTCTAGCAAGGAAGATGTGAGGAAGAGGTTGAGTGTGGCAGAAGAGGATGAAGATCTCACCTGGGACATTGAAGATGATGACTCTCCAAAGCATTGAGTTTTGTAAGAAAAAAATTGATTTTCATTCAAGCGATTTGTGGTGCGAAGGGGTTCGTGTTGAAGGATCTTTGTAATGCAAATAGTTGTCTCTTACGTTTCAATCCAATGAAGTTCAAAGTTTTAAGGGCCTCTGATGTGCGTGTGCGTGTGCAGTAAATTGCACACCAGAAGTGCAAGAAAATTGACAAGTTTCTCGTGTTGTTTGTCGAAGAGTCAACTATTGCTTGGCGAGGTTCCTGTAACAAGGCTTGGCATAGAGACGCCCTAAATGCCTGGAACATCGGTTTTTCTGATATACAGGGCTAGTCTCATCAATAGGTTTTGTTCGCTTGTCTCATCATCCATACTGTGATATACAAATGTACACAAAGTGTTAATCTAGAGCCATGAATAATAAAAGTTCAATAAACTTTGATATGGCCTTCCTTATATTAATTCATCCGACTTGCTGAAGTCGTGAATCATGCACACTTGAAACACACAAACATAGCAGTTTATTCAAGATTACTGTCAAGAGTGACAGGATAGCATCTTTAACTCGAGCAAGTACAGAGTTGCATACTCGTTCAAAGAGAACACTATTGATCAATTAATAACAATGGTATCGTACTACCATTTCTAGTTGTCGGAGCTTCGAAGCAGTTGTAGAATGTATAGAAAGAGATTCAGAATGTCCAGATAGAGTGCCACAGAAGCCCAAATGTAGTCGTCATAGGTAAATCGTTTTATCAACTGATCTGTGTCGTAAACAAGATATGCTGAGAAGAGGAGCGCTCCAAAACCACTGTATATTGCGAACGTCATTGATCCAAGCGGGAAAAATATCTGCTAATATGAAAAATAGTAAGGAAAATATTTAAAACTGATGGAATGACTGATACAATCAACGGTGATTTGAATGGTATGCGATGCAAAACACCCATACAAAAGCATGGATAAAAAAGACAGAAGATGATGGGTAAGAAGATGTTGATTGAAAGTTGAAAAAATAAACGCGCTTAACGGTTAACCTGGATAAAGCCGGTCAATAAAAGGACAATGAGGCACGCAAATAGAATGGGTCTAAGGTAACCAAAATCTTGCCCTTTCTTTGCAGCCCAGAATGTATAACCCGTCAAGGCCAAAACCACTCCTGATGTCAAGATCAAAGCCTCCAAGACTAATCTGCCTGAGAAAACATCAAAATTTTAATCTCAGCATCATTTATAACATCAAATTCAACAAAGGATATTCCAAAAAATTTGGGCAAAAGACAGACCTTTGGTGTTAGCACAAGCAACGCCAAGTGTTATGCTCAGGCATACAGTGAATAGTCCAAGGAAAACAAAGTTAAGAGGATGCCTATGCTGGTAGTGATACAAGGGGCACAGTACTGCATAAAACAGAGCGTAAGTACAAGGACGCAAGCATCATCATGAGATATCAAATTCCAGTCCACAAGAAACTGTTAATTTACCAAAGAACATTACAGCAAATAAATCGAAAGCTGTCTGCACTCATTTCAAATCTAAATTATGCACAAAAGTCTCAAACTCAGTCAAAGACTTCTGCTGTAAGAGAAAAGGCATAAGCAGGCCTTAGAGACCTGTATTTCATTTGCAACATTGGAAATGATTCAACTTGCCTCCAAGCATGTTGTCAAATAGTTGAAAGGAAGAGGGGTTGGAAGAAAATAAAAATTTATCTGCATATACTTTCTCACAAACTTGTGGAAGATTTTTTTTTTTCAAAAAAGAAGATACTTTCCTACGAACTCCACAAGTTTCAAAATGGGAACTGATGGTAAACAGTAATGCTGCCATTTTTTAATCTTTGTACTTGCGCCTAGTATTCAGCTTAGCTTTTCAAATAAAGAAAATTCAAATGGGTTCTCAAACTAATGAATGATGATCCTATTAAAGTTACTAGAGAAAACCATGATTCCTTATTTAAGAGAATGATGACAGTTTATATTTAATATGAAAAGATAACATATCAATTTATTCGAAGGGGACAGATCTATTGCTTTTGACAGGTCAACTCATCAAAATATTTTAGGACGCACCACACCCACAATCCACCAACGTGTCTGTCCTAATCATGAGTGAACACATCATTGGAAAACCATCAACTAACAAACCCCGTCTAGACAGCATTTGGGTCCCATGACAATGTATCTATCCATGATTGAAGCGAATACGCTGACAGCTTGCAAGAGTAACTTGCCCAAAAAAATTTTAAGCTAATCGTATAGTGGACAATCAAAGAATACAAAAGAAAGATTTAGTTAAGTATACCTAGTCTTAAATGGGTCCAATTAAGCCCACCAAACTAATGTCTTCTAAGTTTTGCAACTATTGCACGTTGCATTGCATCATGACGCTATGGTCCACATGTTTTTAAATTTGAACCCACTGGATAAACCCAAACCCGAACCACCCAAAGAACATTGATTGGGTCAATAGCCACAGGGTGCCTCCTAACTGTGAACATGATGATCCTTCAGGTTCAAGGAGCCAATAAATGTGGGAACAAAACATGCTTCATTGAGTTTTGTTCCACGCCCATTAGTTTTTTATACATAAAAGGGTCATCATATCTACAAATATCAAAGAAAATTTACCTCTTCTTAAGTAGGGAATGTTAATTAATTAATTTGAGAATACTAATTAGCCCCCCACCAAGTAAAAGAAAGGTTTGGTGGTATTAGATAAGATTTTGAACCAACCTTTTAGCACTCGTTACCTGTTAACTCACTAGAGCCCAGTTCAAGAATTTAGTAAATTCTTACCAACAGGGCTATGTTGGTAACCCTACCCATTAAGAACTTAAGAGTTGTGTTCGCACTTTGGAATATAATAACTCTCTTCAAAACAATTGTCACATATTATATGAGGTGAACATGGCTGTTTCTTCAAGTGACGTTAGTTATCACAGAAAACAGTTCATTTTCAACTTAAACTTAGAACCAACTTGGTGGGTGCTAACAAGACTAAAACAAAGAATCTCGGATAGGTTCACATTTCCCTATATATTGGATATGTTGTCTCCCTTATTGTCCGACATGATATGACATAGCAAACCTTGATATCATATAATGTCAAATTTCACCACTCCCTTAGGAGAAGGGTGTGTTCTTTAAAAAGTGCATCTTCAAATAGAAGAATGACTGGATACAATACTTATTTTTATAAATTCTAAATTCATTCTTATATCATAAAAAAGCTATATATGTACTTATTAGGTGCACATGTCTTTTATTTTATGAATTATTATATATTCTAGACCATGAAAGTTACTAAAAAAGGTAGAAAAGAACTTAAAGAGAAGCAGAGAAAACTCACACATAGCATCTAATGAACTGTTCTGATCATAAATTTTTTTGAAAAAAACGTACAACCTAAACATTCTCGCCAATTTAATTTTTTAAAACCCAAAAACAACAAAAAACAAATTGACGGATTAACAACGGCGCCTGATGTATTCCAAATATAATTTATCAAAAATTAAACTCATGAAACAAATTAGAAATCATAAAATTGTCAGCAACGTAACAGATCATAATATGGGAAACAAATGTCTAGAAAAAAATGAAAAAGAAAAACCTAGATTATCATCCATTCTACAAATCTACAACACCTCATCAATAAAACAAACAAAGAAAGAACAATATAAATCCGCAACCAACAAATATTCGCAAACAATTAAGAAAATGGAGAGAGAGAGAGAGAGAGAGAGAAAAACGGAGAGGGGGATGCGTACGGAACAAAGGAAGGACGCCGAGGCCGAGGGCGAGGCCGGGGCTGGCGGCGAGGGCGAGGTTGAGGGGGTGTAGAGAACGGTGAAAGCGGCGACGAGGGAGGTGAGGAGGAGCTGGGCGGCGAGGATGGAGTAGACCTTGCGGATGAAGGCCCAGCGCAGCTCGTTCTCGCCGAGGGAGAGGCCCGGGTAGAGGGTGCCCCCCGTACCCTTCTCCAGATCTACGTCCCCCTTCCCATCCAACATCGAAAACCCGTACATCTTCGGCGGCGGCGTCCGATCGGAGTCGTCCCCTCGTTGCTCTCGAAGAGGAGGAAGGGCGACCGGTTGGAGGAATAAAGGAAAGCGGGACGGGAACAGATGCCCCGCGGCGTTGACCGGCAACAACCCGTTTTTTATTGGTGCGCTGGAAAGTCTTCTTTCTTTTTTTTATTTATTTTCATTAACACGATTTGATTCCTTGTAGGGTCGCCCGTCGGCGGTGTTTGATCGTGCCGTCAATCACACGCGCTAAATTTAATTATATACCATTTAAAATTTTATTGCCCAAACATGAACCCACTCAAAATACGTTTAACAAATTTGGATTTGGCCGTTTAAAATTGGATTACATTAAAAAAAATTAAATTTAATGACACTATGAAATTTTATATTATAAATAGTTGTCTAAAAAAATATGGATGTTAAATGGGCAAATACAAAAATAAAATTGAAAATATTAAAATTTTACACACATATATATATAATTTAATCTTATTAAATTTATTATTAAAAAAATTATTATAAAAATCAAGTACCGGACACCCAAATCAAACCAAACTATTATAAAACTGGTACATGGTATCTTAAAATCAAACCTGATTATATAGATATCAAAATTAAAGTTATTCAGATTTGGTCTCGCGGGTACTCGACTCTATAGACACATTTAATGCCTCAAAAGTTTTTCATTTTGATGCATTTTAATGTTTTAAAACTCTTTTTGACTCTAACAACTTTCTAAATCAACTATATTATGTGGCTTGCAAAATCAAATTTTATAAACAACTTCATACTAATTGATTCTACAGTTAACTCTTCAAGTTATCTCATAAAAATTATTAAAATATATTATTATTTTTAAATTAATTAAACAAATGTATTTAAATAATATAAATCACATAATTATCAATTTTAAGTGTCAAAAGGGTAATATATACTAATTCATACAATAATTTGTTTACATTATTAAAAATATAATATAAATGAGTCTATGTCAGGTTAGATTCAACTCCGAGTCAACTCCACTATATGACTTGCCAAGGAGTCCAGGTTTCTGAGTGCCTAAACTATGCGCATTTATATTATTTATTGTTTACTTTTTTATTTATATAAGTGTTTTTAGCCATAATTTATATAAGTTTGCAATTATAAAATTATTTCACTTCAATAAATAAAATGTTTTTCTTATATTTATTTAGTTTATCTATTCGTGTCAATGGAATGGATAATATGTATACTTTGATTCACATCAAATTCAAATGCAGTATTTAGAAATACAAATAAAATTAAAATGCAGCTGCATTTGGTTCAAGATCCATCCTTATAAATTAGAATTACCATGGTTCAAAATCTTATGACTTAAACTCCATTTATGTGTCATCCTCGAGGACACTTAACATGAAGTATTAGAAAATGGAAGAAAATAAACATGCAGCGATCACAATAACGCGCGCAAATATAATTTATATTATAACTTTAGTTTTATGTCGGAGCAATATATGAAAGTTACTAGGGGGTTTTAAGTGTTTTTATTACCTGGATTGAAAAAGTCAAATATAAAAGTCTAGTTGACTTGGGAAAGTTTAGATGGTCAAGATGGTATTTAACACAATTGAGGATGAATACTTATGCATAAGAGGCACATAGCGCCCCCCCCCCCCCCCCCAAAAAAAAAGAGCCTATTTTTAAGGTCTCCATGCCTGGGACAATTTTGAAGGAAAAAGCATAAAAGATATTAGTAAACCATGAATTTTGTAACTCATTTTAAAATTTCCATTGATGCATTGTGAAAAAACACACAATTTAAAATTCAATTAGGAAGAATTATACGCTTGATAGGGATAAGAGTGGATCTTGCCAGCCAAATATGATGTCTACCTGGGCTTATCTGGACACCCTAAACAGTTTAGCTCTATCAATCATTGCCTGGCCAACGGGTCTAAATGTGTAGAATACAAAATTTTTTGTTTGAAATGGATGCCTCCCTCCCTGAAGCACAAGATAAGAACATACCATACAAACTGTCTTCAATGAAGTTCGGTCAATAATTATAGCACTGCCATGGATATAGCAGCAGAACGAAGCTTGGCGCCATCTTCTTCCCACCTGGGTTCTGGTGCAGCTGCTCCTGCAATATATGCCTGAAAATGCACACGTGAAGCAAAGGAAGAAGGGAAGAACAATATGTTTTTCCAAGATAAATAAGTAATGGTAACAATAAGAAAAAGTCGAATGCACCAAGCAACTATTCCACCTTCCCACTGTCAACAGTAGCTACCAAGGCTGCATGCTGGTTGTCTATGCCAAACTCGTAGAAATAGTAAGTCCTATATAGCACTTTCAAATGTTAGAAGAAATACACATGCAAAAATAATTCTGTAACTGAATACACACATTAAGGAGAAGACTTGGCTAAACAGACGAGTAAATGCTTAACTTAATAGAACAATAGTGTCAAAATTCAAGTAGAGTGCAAAAAATGGTATCTATCAATGTGTATTCTTTGCTATCACCATCATCATGATGTACACTTTGTCCCACCAAGGGTCAGGACAGTCGAACAGGTTCTGTCCCCAATTGATTGCTTTAGTTGTTTAACATTTCAATTATGATACAAAACAACGCAGAAACAAAGTAGCAAGTTCTGTGTCTAATGCCTTCCTCTCGCAACTCTCAAAAAGGGAGTCATTTGAAGTGATCAAGTCAAAGGAAAACAATTTCACTCTCTCTATCATGACTTCCTCTTTTCAACACGAAGCATTGTTTGTGCAGTCCAATAAATTTTATGTGATCTTCCCACAAGACAACCCACTTAAAAATAAGTAATATTTGTTGGGCCTTTTGGGCCCCCACCCAAGCTCTGAAACTATTGTTGGGCCCTTTGGGCTCCAAAAAGGACTTTAGATAACCAAAGAAAACTCGTAATAGGTGTCACGGGCCTCTCTTAATCCAAAAGCTAGCTTAAGGAATAAGGCTTTCCCATTAACCTATACACAAGTCACCAACAACCTTTACGACCGATGTGGGACAAACCCAACAACTCCCCTTCATACATCGGGCGTAGCCTGAAACCATTATCGTCTAACAACTCCCCTTAAATCAGACGGCACCCACCTCTTTAAAGCATCAGGTAGAACCCATGAAGGAAACAACAACAATCGGCGTAGGCAAACCTGGCTCGAACTTGGCTCTGATATCACTTATTGGGCCCTTTAGGCCCCCACCCAAGTTCCAAAACTACTATTGGGCCCTTTGGGCACACAAAAATGGACTTTAAACAACTAAAGAAAACTCGCAATAGGTGTCATGGGCTTCTCTTAATCTAAAAACTAGCTCAATGAATAAGGCTTTCCCATTAGCCTATATACAAGTCACCAACAACCTCTACGACCGATATGGGACAAACCCAACAATATTGCGTCAAGTGGTTCTTGTTACTTGCGTGCAACAGTTTCCCCTGTAAACTTACCTTCCACATATGATGACAGTGATACTATTTTGGACTAAAAATTTAGTAGAAAAAAGGTTTCAACAAGAGAATAACATAATGTAACAGAACCATTTACACGAATGACAGTAAACCAAGTTCTCTTCTTGCCAAGTTTAAGAGACACTCGAACATGAAGTTACCTGAGATCTTCATCTTCTTTAATTCTAATTGTTCGAGCAGAGTATAGAGTTGCACCACCTATGGAATCACTTCCAAAATCATGAATGAATAAAGGAATCTTCTTCCCTATCTAATACCATCAAATTATTAAATAAGTCAACCTTAATGAATTGCATACCAGGCACAAATATTTTCGCTGCCTCTCTCAAAGAACCCAAGTCTTGGATATCTCTAGCCTGTCAATTTTCAGAACAGGAATAAATGTGCTCCACCCAGAGAATTTCATTTTTGATGTACAATAATAGAACAATTACTCTTTGTTGATGAGATACACAAATACGGTGGTCACCCAAGAGTTTTAAATAACTCTTAGTATGCATCAACATATTTCACCTCCAAAAAGATGACTCAAAGTCTCCAAAACAATTTCCATCGAGTGAAATTTAAACAAAGAAAAATTGTAAGGACAAATTAACGGCAAAAAAGTTAAGCATGCGTGGCTAAGCAAATCCCGATTTAAAAGAAAAGAATACAAAGCTCAATGTAAAAAAAATAATGTAAGTAATCATAAGAAAGCCTCATTTAAAGGTTTCAAAATCACTTCATTATTTGAGAATGAAGAGAGTGCCTCAATACCTAAAACGTGCAGCAGTCGCAGGTGTTACTTGATAATTCACATACAGCTAAGAAAAGTTATGCAACAAAATAAGGAAGCAAAATCACAATGCTTACCTCTAAGAATGTGATTTTGAGCTGATTAGATGGTCGGATGACTACACTTACAGTTTCAGAGCTGCAACAAAAAATTAGAGGAATAATGTTGAGAGAGGTGGAAAAAATTAATATGTTATCATAATATCAACCATGATAGAGGATGATAAAAACATCCGCCTATCTGAAGGATGACAGAAGCAACTAAAAAAACACAAAAATTGCAGAGCCTTTGGTCATGTGGAATAATGGAAAAGAAAATATGTTATATTTATGCAAGAAGGCTGCTGAATTCTAGGAAAATGATGATTTAGCCTATGAGCGAAGCTTCATCATACATCTATGTGAAAATCAAAGTATCAAAGGGAAGTTATTCCAAGTTCATTATAGCTAGTAACTAAAGCAGTTTGAATGACACATAAATCTGACTTGGTCATCTTAATCAGCTTGGAGAATATATCTACGGTGGTCACATTATTGCACATAGAAAGTGCTAAACTGGCAACTATATTACGTCATCTGCCTTGTCCATAATGCAAAAAATTTGAAAATCAACTTTCCATATAACAACAGATGATGGACAAATGGACAATTAGTCATTTCATATTGAACTTACCGATCAGGGGAAGCAAAACGAGCTGCAAATACCTTAGGCTTTGCCTTATCTCCATAGAAAGAAAATCCAGTAGTGTATTCCTGCAAACAGATGCAATGATTTGTGGCCGCATTGGAGCACAGTTAGTCAGACCAGTTGAAAACTGCCAGTGTTTCACAGTGATAGAAATATTATGTAAGAACAAATGAATTATCAAATATGAAAATAACAAATCATATGCCAAGGTATAAGTTTCACAATAGACCACTCTTCATTTGTAGTCATCATAACTGAAGATTTCCCCTTGAACTGTATCAAGTCTTCAAAAGAAAGATGTTATACTTCCTTTTTTATAAGCAACAAAAATGGTCAATTTTTTCAAAGTCCGCACTTTGTTTATACAGTTTTCTCCGCCAGCAACTAGCAACACAAGCACATCCCCAAAAATCTAAACTACGGTCGGTCCTCCTACGTTATCATTGCTTTCATTTAAGAACAAAATAGTGAAAACTAAAGCACATTCCCTCAAAAAAAATAATAATAATCCAGAGAAGCAAGTACACAGGCTCCATGATATCAACCATGGATTTTTTTTTTTTTTTTGCAGGAAGAAAATAAATTGATGAAAGGAATTATCAAGTATGCAAATAACAAACTAAATGCTGAGATATAAACTCCACATTAGACAATTGTTCACAGATAATCAACACAATTGAAGCTGTTTTTCTTTCGAACCATACCCATAATTCTGAAAAATGATAAGTTTACATTTCCCTCTTGCAAACAGCAACAATCAACCAATTGCTACGAAGGTCCATATTTTGCTGAAACAATTTAAAACAAACTACCACGTCCTCAACAACCAAAATTTGCAGTCTTTCTCAGTTAAAATTCTTATTATTCAAGCGAGCGACAGCAATAAGTAAAGCAGCACATTAAAACCATACCTCAGGTTCCATAATATCCTCGAACTCGGGAGGCACCCGGATGGAAAACCCATCACCAAAAAACTGAAACCACGATTTGGTGCTCAAAATCCCAGAAAAAGGCGGCTTCTTTGTAGGTGCCTCGGCAAAAGCAGCAGCGTTCATCGCAAGTCTGAGACTTGGTCCCAGAGCCAAGACAGAGAACGCCGCAACAGCTCGGAGACAAGCGTCTCGCCTGAACTGGCCGCCCTGGATGCTAGACCTCACGGTGAAGGTGTTGGACTCAACGGCGTCAGGCTTGGACAGGAGTGGAGGCTTGGAGGAGGAGCAGAGGGTGATGATGGCCATGGAAGGAGGGAGGACAAGGCCATGGGGAGGAAGAGAAGATATGGCGGGACTGGGCTGCTCATTTTTTCGGTTTTCATGAAGTTGTATGGTATTTTATATTTGTATTAGGGTAATATCGACATTTAGCATCTGCCCATTTATAATTTTATTGATTCTCTTTTGGCTGATTCATATTCAATGTAATCTTTTTTAATAATATTTTTAAATTTACTGAGAAATGATCGAACTTATAGCACATGAATTTTACGATTTAGATAGATATATGATAATTTATAATTTTTTATTTAAGTGTTAAATAAATATAGCGTTTTAATTTTTTTATCGATTGACATATATAAAAAATGAGTGTAGAATTATAATAATAATTTTTTATTTTACAAAAATAAAAAATAACAAAATTTTGTTTGTTAAAAATATTTTCATATCTTATCTTTATCCAAACTTAAAATTAATAATATGGGATATAAGAGTTTTACAGAAATAAAACTCGAAATACTAAATATTAAAGAAAAATAATAACAAAGAAGACGAAAAAAGATAATTTAACAAATACGGCAAGAGAGAGATGATTATATTATTATATATACATTATAATTAATCTTAAATAATATTTTAATATGAATTACATGTGAAAGTAGTAGTAATAATTGAATTAAATCTAATAATGGAGAACCAGAACTAACAAAGCTCAACTCATGTAGTAGAATTACATAAATGCCCTTCCCGGACCACGAGCTGGCCTAAAACCCTCTCCTCAACACCTCCCAAAACCCCGGTTTGCTCCCTTGCGGCCTTGCTCGGCCTCCAGCCTCGCCGACGCCGCCATGGCCGCGGCTGTTCTCCCGAACTCAAATGTGAAGCGCCTTCTCCTCTCTTCTTCCACTCATGCTGCCGCGCCGCAGTTTCCACTCCTCCATCCTCTCTCGGATCTTCGTTCGCGGAGCCGAGCGGCGCGCTGTGGTTGGCGAGGTCGATGGCGACGTTCACCCGCACGTAAGCTAGTCTATTAAATTTATTTTTCTCTTTATTTTTTTAAAAAATTCTTTACCATGATTTGTAGAAGTCAAACGAGGTGAAACTATGATTTTTTTACCATTTCTTGATGTGTTGTTTGGGTTGTTTATGATTGGAAAAAATGATAGAGTTTGAGTTTTTCTGTTGAATTTGTTCGTGGTTCATGTTTGTGAAGAGCATTAGGCCATTTTCCTGAAAGTTTTTAAATTTTGTGGCCGATTTCATGATTTGAGAATCTAAGATTATGTGCAAGTTTGGCATCTTTCTTTTATCGAGGATGATATTTTTAGTTTTTTTTGATGCGTTGATTTAGTTATTTATCATCTAAGGTATGGTATTGAACTATCAAGTATATCATTTATATGAAGAACATTTAGCCAATTCCATTCTTAAATCATGTTGCTATGTTACAGGAAGCCCCATGTAAATGTTGGGATTATTGGACATGTTGATCATGGGAAAACTACATTGACTGCGGCAATCACAAAGGTCGATGTGTGCTAACATATCCTCTTATATAACTTGACTTCCTAGAATGAATATTACATTTCCAGTTTTTCAATCTAGGCTTGAATCATCAAAAGGGTGCGTGAAAGATATTTGAGCATCAAAATGCATTAAGTGTTGATGAACTATTTGTTAATTAAGTTTCAACGATCAGTCTAATTACTTTTATCTTCCCTGCCTTTCTAATTTCATGTTTTGGCAGAAGAAGGTAAAGCAAAAGCTGTTGCTTTTGATGAGATTGACAAAGCCCCCGAAGAAAAGAAGAGGGGGATCACTATTGCCACAGTAATATTTTTCTATTTTGGTTTTAATTGACTGCTTGTTATAGTGGATAGCATTTTATTTTATTTTTATTTTTTTCTTTGCAATAGCACTTAGTTATCCTTAGCCTTAGTGATGTAATCTTTTTGCAGGCCCACGTTGAATATGAAACTGCTAAGCGTCATTATGCGCTCGTGGATTGCCCAGGTCATGCAGATTATGTCAAGGTAAATTATTGATGTTCTCTTCATGTTCCTTTTGTAATTCATAATCATTAAAAGAAATTGGCAAGGGCTTTATGCATAAACGCTTGGAGCACAAATGATGTTGTCCCAACTATTGAAATACATAGAATGACCTTCTTGCATATATTATTAGCATAGAAAAATCAAACTCAGAAGAGGATAAGTAATCATAACTTGCAAGAAACAAACTTAAATGATGTCTACAGAGAAACATAAAATCTTAATTTTCTGATTATATTCATGAAGTATATTAGGATGGTGTACGGTGATGATGGGTTGAGAAGGACGTTTTGTTAGGAAAGACATTCGGCTGTCAAAAGTGTCCTATATATTCTTGCTTGGATCCCCAGTTCATGTCTGACTCCAATATATGGAATCTGGTGGAAAACACTTTTTTGATGGTTGCAAGTTGCAACAAAGAATAAAATTGCTTTCAAAATTTGCCAGTCTGTTTTCTGGATGCCTTTGTGTCTTGATTTATATTTGATTACAATCAATTAGAAGCACAAAGTTCATGCTGTTGTTGTGATGTTGGGGATGCAATGCTCTCCTAAGTTTAAAAGAACTGCCCATATTCTGAAATAGCAATTTGAAAATTTGTATTTTGGGGTAGTATAATAGATCTTCCTGAATTAAAATTCGTTGATGTGCCCAACTCCCATGGATAGCAAATATGCACGAGATCTTGTAGAAGTGACCAATAAACAAGTCCAATTGCGGATTTGCCATCTGATGAAGCATTTTTCATCTATTAACATCAATAACTCTTCAAGTAATGCCAAGAATATTCTTTAAAAAACAATTCTCAAAGCATTGGTACGCTTCCTTGGAGCAAATGCATTCTTGTAGAAATGGAATGCTTCAACCTGTGCATGTGGCTTACTAGATTTAACAACCAAGAAATCAAACCATTACATACTATGGCATTGCTTAACCATATAACTGTATACTACTTCTAATAAATAGAAGGCATTATCAAAGGACACTTTTCTACCTTTTTGTGATGGACTTGTCCAACTTGAAGGTGTTCAATTATTTTCCTAGAAATTTAGTGTATCATTTGTTCCTTTCATGATGGTAACTGCAGAACATGATTACTGGAGCTGCACAAATGGATGGCGGTATCCTTGTAGTGTCTGCACCGGATGGGCCCATGCCACAGACCAAGGAACATATTCTACTTGCACGTCAGGTAAGTTCACATAGATAACGTGGGAAGCTTTCATTTTACATGTTCTTCTGTGGTATTAAAGATTCAATTTTTCATTTTGTAATTCAGGTTGGTGTCCCATCATTAGTGTGCTTTCTAAACAAAGTTGATGCTGTTGATGATCTAGAGCTACTCGAACTTGTAGAAATGGAATTGCGAGGTAGGCTTTCATTTTGGAGCTCTGTCTGATGTTATGAAGTGCTGAAATGTATTTATTTCTCGCTTTCCAGAATTGCTTAACTTCTACAAGTTCCCTGGTGATGAGATTCCGATCATCTGTGGTTTGGCCTTATTTGCATTGCATGGAACTAATGAAGAAATTGGCAAAAATGCCATTCTAAATTTGATGGATGCCGTTGATTCGTACATTCCTGACCCTATACAACAGCTTGAGAGGCCTTTTGCTCATGCCAATTGAAGACGTATTCTCAATCCAGGTGATCTAAATTCTAGCCTCTGACTACTATTTCTGCCTTGATGCTCGATGACCTTGCTTATTATTTTTTTCGCAAAGCTTTCTTTGCTGTTTTTTACCTCAATGAGTAAAATATGAACTCAATCTATGCTGTATTCTGTACAATATCCGTTCTAGGTTATCTTGTCATTTGCACTTTGTTGGGTATTTTGTAATAAAAATCTGCTGTTAACTTGATGCAAGAGCTTAGTCTTTTACAAAGTTTTGAGGCATTATGAGTTTTACACTAGGAGCTTGAGTTTATCTAATATTTTTTTCCTCAAAAAATTAGAATTTTCTTAGTTTGGGATGTTTCCTACTTGTAGTAAGAGTTGTTTGCCGAGTTGTGCTAGAACTTTGAACTTGCTGTTTACTTAATGGAAAGATTGCTCTTATTGGTTTTACTAGTACAGGGAGAAAACACACGTATAAATACATCTTTGTAAGCCATTGTGCTATTCAGTCTGATTTTGTGCAACAAAACTTTATTTTGTTCTATAATGTTTTGTATTCTTTCTTATTTTTGCCTTTGCTTTTCAATATTATTCTTCTCTTTGTTAACCAATACAAGAAGAATATTATTTCAGATTTTCACCTAGAGAAGGCACAAATTCATGTCATTGTTCTTTACTTGCTTGTGGGCTAACATTTTGGGCTTTCTTATTCATGCTTTTCTATATATTGGTATAATGTAATATATTGATGTTGCCAGTGTAGTTTCATGCTCATAGTTGCACCAGTCATGGCTGTATGTAATGCAAGCTGGTTTTTTTAACTTCATGAGATTTACTAATACCTCCTGTTATATCTATGAAATGTGATATTCTATTAATACCTCTTAATTTCTTTGTGAAATGTGATATTTTTGGGTTTTAATTGTTATAATATATTCTTGTTAAGGCATTTGACAGGCACGATTTTATAGTTTACTTGATTTCTTTGTTTATTGTTTTGTAAATTATTGTAGAAGAATATTATGTTTATACTAGGTAATGTAAACATTTCATTGTGCATTACTTAATGTGGTGTTGCATGTGGCCAAGGAAAAACCATCTTATAAAGCTAATACTGGACAAAACAACTGGCCATGAGATTTTTGTGCACATCCAACCTCTTTATATAAACTCGTTTAGTATAAAATAAGGTATCTTTCGCCATGTCACTCACATGGTAAATGCTGCACGAATCCTAGTTGCTTAATATTTGGATTGCTTACTTTTCAGAAATAATTTTATATAGCATTACTTCAACCTGCAAAAGTGTTCATGTGGTCATTCATCTAAGCCACCGAACTTACTTGGTTTAATCTTTCTTCTATGTGATCTTGGGTGAGAACTAAACATTGGCTTCTCTAAAATAGGAAAGACTTGAGAAGAGATTTTTTGTCTGCGTAATTCCTGTTTAAGCTACTTATTTTGTTCATCTTTCCCAAATATAGCTTATATCATGAAATTCAGCCTCCCTTATTCTTGTTCTTGTTTAGGAATTCTCATGCTTCAATTGTGAGCCATTATAGTAGTGATAGTTTGATGTTTCAATTGAAGCATGTGGCTTAAAGTTAGAGTGGATTAGATTTTTTGACGTTCAGGAATCATCTTACATAATTGTTTCCTTTGATTTTTGCTGGCAAAATCCCAGGGACGTGGAACTGTTGTCACTGGTCGTATTGAGCAAGGAACTATTATATTAAAGTTGGTCAAGATGTGGAAATTCTAGGACTGACTGAGATGGTGTTTCCTTTGAGACTCTATTTTTAATAAAAAATCTTTGATTCCCAACATCATTCATTTGGGATAGTATGGAAGATGATAAGTACGGCAACTTCATTGTTAACCAAAAAAATTTCGTCACGGTGTTTGAAATTTTTACCTTACACCTTAAATTGGTATGCAAAATGTCTATGCATGCCTTTGGGTACTTAAAAAATTGTGAAAACAGTATTTTCAGTTAGCATAATTAATAATTTACTAAATCAGTCGTGAGTCGTATTTGTAACGTGAGCTTATTCTCCTCTGTCAGGGGGGCCTGCTACTACTACTGTCACAGGTGTCGAAATGTTCAAGAAGATCTTAGATTTTGGACAAGTAATAAACAACTTCTTTTGAAAATCGTTTTTAGCTTTTTCATACTGCAATATACAGCAAATCAATGTGTATATAATGGTTTCCTCTGCAGGCTGGTGACAATGTGGGGCTTCTTTTACGTGGTCTTAAAAGTGATGATGTGGAGAGAGGACAGGTAAATTTTTGGAAAAGTCTACTCCTTCCTGTTCACTAAAGAATAGTAATGTATGGAACAAGGGTTTTGTCATGGAGGATTAGCTCTGAGAACAATACACGAACAATTATGGCGACCAAGAATTGGACGAAAGGGGAACAGTCAAAACGAATTGAAGAGAAATTTGAGCGAGGTATCTAAAAGCAAGAATTTTATCCCATCCAAACCAATTCTACGTTGAAGGCTTGAAGCTATATTTACAAACTAAAAATAAGTCCTAATAATGACTTGAACCGAAAGAATTCTTAATACAATTCGAACTTTTAGATTCTCAGGTGAACTAAAATAAGATACACAATAAATAAAACTCTTCCCCGAGTAAAAAGTCTCTAAATAATAAATTCATTCATGACATTCTAAAATTTACATAAAATTTAATAGGATGATGCAGTAGATTTTCTGGTATTTGCTAGTTAATATTTGTTATTTTAACGCTTGTGCATTGCCAATCCCAAGTCCATGTATAAGTGGGCTGATTTCAGAAAGGGCACCAGGCTTTCAATACTTTGTCATTTGTTATCAACTTAAATTAGTATTCATATCCCTGATCCTTTGACGGGATAAAGTGGAAGAAGTGGGAAAAAGAAAAAAACATTTGTCATCTTACTACCATTGAAAACCATTCTGTTCATTTTTTTAATAAATTTCCTGGCAATGGATCGCAGGTTGTTGCTAAACCTGGTAGTTTGAAAGCTTGTAAGAGGTTTGAAGCTGAGATCTATGTCCTCACAAAGGATGAAGGGGGCGCCACACTGCATTCTTTTCCAACTACAGACCTCAATTTTATATGAGAACTGCAGATATCACTGGGAAAGTGGAACTGCCAGAAAATGTAAAGATGGTAATGCCTGGCGACAACGTGACTGCAACTTTTGAGCTCATCTCTCCGGTTCCACTTGATTCAGGTAATCTATGTGTATTTTACTCCTAGAATTTTTTTTTGTTGTGTTAACTTGATAATGTTCCTTGTACTTTACAAGTCTGGCCATTTTTTTCACGACTTAAAGCCTTTCTTATTTAAATGATTTTATTTTGAAATTGGTGTGACTTAAGCAACAATATATATGTCTTGTATTATGTATTGAAACCAACGAAGCTGACCTTGTGGTGATAATTTAGCAGTTGTGAAGATGCACTGTTTCTCAAATACACATTTTTAATTGTGATAGCGAGCATCTTACATTTGCAAGCTATGATAGGGCACATTGATCATCCAACGTGTTACTATTCAGCTAAATTGCTTATTATTGTTGAAACTGAAATTGTGAGCCGCAAGGACACTCATAATTGTGCTTGCGCAATTTTCCAATCGAGAATGTTGCATACTTGCATGTTTTTGCTGTATTAAGTTACTGGAAAAAGAAATTTCGTGAATGGTTTTCAGTTTCGATTATGGCTGGTTCTGGCAGGACAAAGATTTGCTTTAAGGGAAGGAGGAAGGACTGTTGGGGCAGGAGTAGTTTCGTAAGTGATCGGCTAAACTATTTGTGGATTCAATTTTTTTTCTATTTCCTTTGTTTTGGGGGACAAAGTGTGGACTGAAGCGCCAATCATACTTTGTTGAGAAGGTAGTTGGCAGGATAGATATTCACCAAAGAATAACAGGTAGAGGTGCTAATTGAGAGCGAGCCGAGCTCAACGTGTGTTCGAACTCGGCTCGAATAGTTCGAAACTCGTTCGAGCTAGACTCGAAATCGAACGAATTTTGGACATACATGCTCGAGTTCGACTCGAATATCTTTTATGTGTTCGAGTTTGATTATACTTAAACTGTTTAATTTTAAACTGTTTAATTTTTGTGAGCTCGTTTGTCAGCTCGAAACCAGCTCGATTAAAAGTCAAAAGTACCTCACTTTAAAAAAATTGAGGTCATTGTGATTTGAACCCACAACCTTGAAGTCATCAAGGTTGTCATCTCAACTATCTTGCTTCTTTGTTATTATATTTCATATATATATATATATATATATATATATATATAATATAATATAAAGACTATATTATTATATTATTTTGTCGAGTCGAGTCTCGAGTCGAGTTCGAGTTACAACCGAGTCGAGTCGAGTTGAACACAACCTTGCTCAAGCTCAGCTCGTAAGATTCAAGTTCGAGTCGAGTTCGAGTCGAGCATTTAAATGTCGAGTTTCGAGTCGAGTCAAGTCGAGCCGAACGTTAAATGCTTACGAGCTGGCTCGCTTAATTAGCAACCCTAATAACTGGGATTATTAGTAAGTTAAACATCTTCCTTGAGTTAGAATACTGTTGCATTTTTTTTGCTCCAGATTGTTTAAAGATTGCTTTCATATTTCCTTCTCTTTTTTTAATTTAAAATAAGAGTACAAAAACCGAAAAAGCTGAAGCGTGGATGAGAAATGGATTTATGTGTGAGATTATATACGGTTACATTTTTGCTGGTAGAAAAGAAAATGATAGATTGATATTTTCCCCAGATGGAATTTATAACTTCAATTTGAAATTATTGTTTTGTATTATTATAATTTATAAGTTGTAAGTCTGGTCTGGACGAATAAATCAGTTTAAGTTTGGTGTAGGATTTCAACTACCGATTGCTACATCGGAATTTTTGTTTGGCTTGGTTGGAATCAAGCTGAATTGTTGCTCTCCTCTACATACGTATGAAGAATTTTCACGCGCAGAATCCATATTTACTAGTGATTGTATGGTCGCTTGAACTATTGAATATTAAAAATAATCGACAACTCTTGTTTTCACAAGGATTTTACTGTTCTCTGGTTATCTTTTTCACTTCCTTGCAATAACTGATGAGGGGTCGTCTCGTCCGGCAAACGTTTGCAGCTTTTGGCAGACGTTGAAGCGGTGCAAGGCCGTGTCTAAGGTAACAATCACCTTGCAAGAACAAGGTGGGAGTCAAACTGGCCAAATTTCAGGATAAGGGCAATTCTTGGAAACTAGATGGACCAAACTATAAGATTTTATATATCTACCAAACTGTTGTATTTGTTGGGTTTATCTTACATCGCGTATAGAGGTGATAGGTGATTTGTATATAGGTTAATGTGAAAATTTTATTCTTTAAGCTAGTTTTTGGATTGTATGATACACAACACACTTATTGCAAGTCCCACTTAGAAGCCCATTGGACCTAAGAATGGCATCAGAGCAAAGTTGGCTTAGTGTTGCCTTAGATCAATTTGAATTGGAGTCTCCTGTAATCCTTTACCATACTATGTTGTGAGGGAGAGATAATTCAGTGGGCTAGCCCGAATTGGAATCTTCTGAAACTTCACTATAAGGGGGAGAATTGTTAGGTTTATCCCACATCATATTAGAATTGTTGGGTTTATCTCACATTATGTATAGAGGTGATCGGTGACTTATATATCGGTTAATAAGAAAGCCTTATTCATTAAATTAACTTTTTGGATTAGAGAAGTTCTCATAACCTTATGCAGAGCCATGTTTGGAAGCCTATTGGACCCAATAATATTTCAGCTTAACTTTTAGATTAAGAAATACCTATAACACTTAGCCCATTGGACCCAATAATATTTCCCGTTTAGATTTGATGAGAGTTACTTTTAGGATCTTGGCTATTGTGATTGGGTTTTGTAGCTTATAATGCCTCTAAGTCCATTATCTTTGCAAACTTTTATTCTAATAGGAGAGAGTCCTCCTAAGAAGTGGAGCCTGAAGCGATCTCAAGAGCACTAAAGTATGCAGTTCGACAAAAGTTTCCAGCTGCTATTTTGTGGTTGGAGTGTAAGTTTGTACTTCAAAATTTCCATGGAGATATTCTCATGTTAATGTCTCTCTTGTGAGATGTTTTGATCGCATGAGTATTTTTTTATGAAATATAAATATATTTTACTATGGGATTAGGGCTGTAAATGATTATCTGATTTATTGATTGACTAACCGTTTTGAATTTCATTCACTAAAGAAGAAAAGAGGTTAAAAACTTGTTAATTTAATTGAGCTGATTTTAAATACAAATAGTAATGATAAAATGATACGTTATAATTGATTTATCGATTTAATTCAATATTATTTATATATTTTATATATAATTATAAAACTTATTTTATAATTTTTAATATGTAAATTAACATCGTTTGGATGGTTGAGACATTTATAATTTGAGAATGAAAAAGTATTTCATATAACATAAATTTTAACCAATTGAATATAGTTGGTTTATGATATCTAATAATTTTCAACCAATTTGGCTTTATATTAGATGTTTAATTTATGACAAATTAATGAAAACTTAATTATGACTGAACCTTATCAACTTAGTTAATTGTTTGATTATGATAGAGAAGTTTTGAAATGATAAATGATCATAAAAATATTATCAACCGAACCATGATTTAAACTATTTACACTTCTATATGGGATAATAGATAAAATAATTATTTGGTTCATATATTAGCAAAGTCAGCACCAACTTCTTGTAACATGTAATTTACTAAACCGATATATAAACTCAGTGTGCTTGAAAAAAAGATTTTATTTAACAAACCTCAAAATCTACAGAATTGGCAGAACAAAAATTAAAAGTACAAGGGTTTAGTGTTTTTCAAGCCCGTGTGGTGCATGTGTGTTGCGGAGACACAACACGTGTACACACTCCCTCGGCCCAAGAGTAAAGTAGTTTAAAAAAATAAAAAGGATGCTGTAGAGATGGATGGATTTTCTTTAAAAGAAGGAAAAAATTTTCTATGGGGAATCGTGCCTCTCCTAGCCTAGGAAACTAAGCCCTATAATAAAATAATTTTTTAAAAGAAATTTATTTTTAAATGACTATGTAATGACTGATATAAAAATTGACTTATTTACTACTCGTGTTATAAAAATTTTCTAATCATATTAATTTTATCCTACAATAAATGAGTCAATATTTTAAAATTATGTAATTTATGCATTTATTGATTTTTAATTTAAAAGGAGTAATATATCTTAATTTTATATAATTAAAATTTTAATATAAATAACTTAACGTCAGCGTAGAGTCAGCCAGTCGATCTCATAATTTTAATATAAATAACTTGACATAGAGAGAGAGTTTTAAACTACAGATTAATGACGGTAGTTTTTTTATTTTTAATAAAAGAGGGACACATTGAGAAGAGGTTGGATCAGGGACACGTACGTGAACGGTAATTACCGTTCGTTCTCAGTGGGCCTTTAAAAAGTGGTTCAAACCGGTTTTATTTAGATTAAACCAAACGAAATCCAAACAATCGTGAACCAAAACCCAACACAGCACCCCAAGCTCTTCTTCGCCGGCCTTTCTCCCCTCCTTTTCCCCTTTCATCTCTTCCTCGACTTCCACCACCTCCGACCATGAGAGCGCGGCAGCACAATCTCCGTTCTCGCCGGGAAGAAGCTCCCACCATCTCCGGTGCCGTACGGCCATGTCCAGATGGAAGACCGTGGAAGCTGCCTGCCGCTACCGCTTTCACGGTCGCCATCGTCTCACCACCAACACCACTCTCACTACACCCCTTTTCTCTGACTCCTCGTTAAAAAAAAATTGGGTCCTTCCCGGATTCTCAACCTGTTAATTGATAACTACGTCCAGAGAGATTTGGAAGCAGCAGTAGACGGTTAAGAATAAAGCAAGAGAGTTCTCATTGACTCTTCAAGAACAACCCATGCGAGTGTCCAACTCTAGTGAATTCCCAATCCATTCTTACAATTTTTACCTCACACAGTTGAAGCTGGTTTTTGGTTAAACAACTGATAAACTGTACTCATCATAGACGCAACATTGATGAAGTGTAAAATTGCATGTAAAAAAGTGCAAAGCAGTGCAAAAAATGTCATCCAACTAGCTGGAGACTTACGTTCAACTCACCAATGCATTTGGGTTAGAACAATGTCATCCAGTTCAACCCCTTCACCGCTTGCACCCATTCCAATCGAAGTAAAGGTGAGAGTTTTGGTTGCGATGGGCTTAAAAGAGTGTAAACAGTGTTGGTCATCCAATTCAACGGCCCTTATCGCGGTAGATGGTGAAGAAGCGGAGTCCGGTGATCGAGAGGCCGCAAATGTGGGTGTTCTCACCGCCTTTTCTAGTGGCGGCGTAAAGGCTCGCTGGCTGGTCGGTGCAGTCATCCTCGGAGAAGGAGACCTCATATTGAATTGAGGCCGTAGACGTAGACGGAGCCCGACGACGGCCAGACGATCACCAGTTGCGGATTGGCCAACTTGCAGGTATCGAGTAGGTTGAGAGCGACGACGTTGCTGTGCATGTACCACGCCAGCTTCTCCGTGGTACTGCTGCGCTGCGGTTGGCATCACGCGGGTAAAGGCGACCAAGTGGAGCTTGGCAAGCAGCAGAGCAGACCACATGCATAGGTAAGCCGATTTAAATCGGATCGGGCGTCGATTTAAATTGGATAGGCGGTGATTCAATTTAAAAAATAATGTGAATCGGCTAGGTTCGAATCAGTCTGCGAATCGGCTGATTTAAGCCGATTTCACCCTATTTGAGCTAATTTTGGTCGGCGGTGAGAGGCGGCAAGGGTGGTGACTGGAGACTGGGGGCCGAAGCTAGGGGCAACGGTGGCATGGGACGGGGCGGTGAGGGCGAGGGGCGAGAGAAGCAAGGGCGAGTGGCGAGGGAGGCAACAGGGCGAGGCAGAAGGCGAGGAAGGGGGCGACTGGGCTAATAAGGCCACGACAGGGTAGGACAGGGAGCGAGGGGGGCGACAGGGTGATAAGGGCGACAGGACAGGGTGGCGGCCATCGGGGGAGGGTATATGGGTGGACGGAGTACATGGTGGGGCGGGGCAGAGAATGAAGGATAATATTCTCGTAATTAAAAGTTAACTTGATTCTGACTCAAGTTAAAAATAAAAATTAATTCAAAATAATTTTAAAAAATCCATAAATATATTAAAAAATATCATAAAATATAATACACATTGTAACATGAAAATTACATCAGAATGATATATTCTATATTAATAACTTATTAATTTTAATTAAATTAAAATTTTTATATAAGACCGATTCAGGTTAAACTGATTCTTATCCGAATTTAGATTAATTCTAATTCTTATTTTAATTTTTTGCAACCTGTGACCCATCTGATCATGGATGGTTTTACATCCAACGGCCCCGAAGCTGGGGTTCTGTTCCGTGTCTACCGCTTCTTTCTTTTGGAAACTATTTGCTCAATGACTTTCAACTATTAAACTCTATTATATATAATAAAGAGCAGATCGTTCTGACCAGAACTTTCCAGAAGGCTACATGCCTCCAAGTTGCTTCTTTCTTCCCCCAATTCGTTCCTTGCCAATCTCGCTTCTTCTTCCTAATCTCAATTTGCTTGCAATCGATCTCTTCCTCTTTCTTGATTTCGCGGGCAAAACCCCCTAAACTCCAACTTTGCTCTTACGTCGTTTGCGTTTGCTCTTTGATAGGTTGGTCGATCTCTTTGGCTAAATTCTAGGGTTTCAGTTTCTCTTACGTTTCTGTGCTTTCGAAAAGATTCGATTTTTCTTGATCTTTGTGACGGGCGGAAACATAGGGCTTGCAGATTGAGATGGGCGTGGGCGTGGGCGTGGGTCTGCGTAAGGGCGGCGCCGACTGCGGGTCGGCGTCGAGGCAGGTGTCCGCCCCCTCGTTCACCACCTCCACCTCCGTCACCGACACTGTCATCGGATCCCACCACTTCAAGATCACCGGATACTCCCTCTCCAAAGGCCTCGGCATCGGCAAGTACATCGCTTCAGAGAATTTCAGAGTCGGGGACTACTCGTGGGCCATTTACTTCTACCCGGACGGGAAGAGCACGGAGGACAATGCGGCGTATGTGTCTCTGTTCATCGCCTTGGCGAGCGAGGGGACGGACGTGAGGGCACTGTTTGAGTTGACGCTTTTGGATCAGAGCGGCAACGAGCGGCACAAGGTGCATACGCACTTTGGGAGGCCTCTGGAGGACGGACCATATACTCTCAAATACCGTGGTAGCATGTGGTAAATTTTAATCTTTTCTAGAGTTTATTTCTTCTTGATGCATTTTTTAGGCTTTGGACATTCGAGTTTGTTCTTTCTTGATGCATTTTTTTGGCTTTGGACATTCTTGCTAGTTGAGGTTTATCGACAAATATGGCAATTGTTTCTGACTTCACTGATTTGCATGCTATTTGATACAATGTTTGTTATCATTAAATTTTTTGGTGATCATATAAATTGCTTTGCATTGAAATATGGAGATGTGGGAAAAAAATTTGGTTTAGGAGTTAACTAATGTATGAATTTTGTTGAACATTGTGCCATGCGACTTCCCGGGATTAGGATGGGATGGTGAATACAAAGTTAAGGCAAATCATTACATTAAGCGCATTGATTTTTAGTTATATGGACAGTACGTTCATGTTCCACTTTGGCACTATTATATGAATTTGTAAGGTTGTTGATTTTATTTCTACTTTGGTACGAATGTTATGTACTTCTTTGTTTTTTGATTGTTCGTGCAGATGAACATTTTATATGTAAGTTTTTTTATGGTATAGGGGTTACAAGCGGTTTTTTAGGAGGACTTTACTGGAGGCATCTGACTATTTAAAGGACGATTGCCTCTCAGTTCAGTGTAGTGTAGGTGTTGTTCAGTCACACACTGAAGGCCCAAAGGCATACTCCATACAAGTGTCACCTTCCAATATCGGGGAACATTTTGGATGTCTGTTGGAAAGTGGGAAGGGATCTGATGTTACTTTCAAAGTTGATGATGAGGTATTTGCAGCCCACAAATTGGTGCTTGCAGCTAGGTCGCCAGTTTTCCGTGCTCAGCTTGTTGGTCCAATGAAGGATAAAAATACTAACCATATTAAGGTCCACGACATTGAAGTACCAGTTTTTAAGGTTGGTTTCTAATTTCTTTTCCAAACAATTGTTCTTTTTTGTGCGGCATCTGTTTATTTTTTTGGTACTCTTCAGATTTTATCACACTTTTAATTGTAACGACCTTGTCTAAGTGCAATTTAAGGGGCCTAGTTATTTTTTCAAAAGTTGTTAACCGAAGTTAAAGGTTATAGGTACATTCCTATTAATATACTAAGTTTTCCCCGACAAGCATTAGAAATGAGACTAACTAACTAATTTGGGGATCTTAACATTATTTTACTAGGAATATCTAAAATCCATGTTCTCTGGTTGGTTGCTAGAATGTAAGATAGTGAATTCTCATAAGATAACTTGTTTATTTTGGAAGTGAACTAGAATAATAGAGTAGAAGTAAAACCCTTGACTCTTAAAGGCTGTGTGATGTTGTTTATCAGATATTAGTCAATAGCAAGTCTTATTGAATTTTATCATGTAATTAATTAATAGAGGATTAGCGCAGCGAATGTGGATGAATTATTTGAGGGACAAGAATTAGACGAAAGAGGAGTAGCATTGACTAATTAAAGAATAAGAGAGATAACCAAGCAAGAGGTTTATTCAACTCATAACCATAACCGTCTCTACAATGAAGGCTTGAAGCCATATTTCTAGACTAAAAACATATCCTGTTTTTTTTTGTTGAAAGAAAACTAGTTGTAGTAATGACTTGGACGAGAAGATGTCTAAAATGTCATTCCAACTATAAGACTTCTAAATTAAACTAATTTAAGGAGCATTGTAAAATAAAACTCTGAAATAACCTAGACTTTAAATGATATGGTTTGCATATATCCTCCTGCATCAGTCATACATAGTTTTGTTTTATAAATAGTTTTGAGTTTCTTTTTGTGTTATAAATAGTTTTGAGTTTCTCAATTCTTTGGGAGTAGGGGGTGACAAAGAAGAAGAAGAAGATAAATAGTCTTGTGTCTATGTTAATATTTTTGTCTAATGGGTTGGAGGATTTATTAGCAGCCACACAGCAAGGTTAATCCAGTTCTAATTACCCAAAATATGTTGGAAACAGTTTTTTCAGCTGAGGGGGTGCTTCAACTATTGTTGTTTAGATTAATCTTTGGTGCACATTATCACACCTTGCAATGATCAATTGTCTTATCTTTGGCGTGCAAAGAATTAGAAATGGTCCTGTCCTTGCAGGATTGTAATTCTGACTCTTGAATTTTATTCTTAAGCCATTTTTAATTGTTAAGTCTTAGCTTTATTGGACCAGAGTCACAATATTATAGGGCGTTTGGTTGCTGTAGAAAATTTATATGAAATTTCAAGAAAATTTTGTCATAAAGTTTTCCTTGTTTCAATTATATAAAGTGACAGAGACCTCAAAATAGCATTTTGGCGGTTACAATTATCATGGGAGTTTTGCTCAAGCGCATGGTTTACCTTTTTGCGGTACTTCACCATTTGATCTCGCCGAGAATGGCAAGACCTTGGTCTCAAGAGGTGACCAAAAGAACACCTCCCAGACAAGCGAGAGGGGGAGAGGGGAGAGGGGAGGGAGAGGCGATGAGTAGGGGGCGCCTGCGTGTTGGGAGCGGGTGCGGGGTGGTGTCTAGGGAGGTGGAGACTGAATAGAACGAGTGAATCTTGTTCAAGTATTTAAAAAAATAAAAGGGTCAATTTTTTTTTAGAAAAAAAATATTTTGTGAAGGTTCTTAAAAAGTACTTTTACCATTTTATATTTTGCCAAACATGTTTTGAAGCTATTATCGTTAAAATTTTATATTTTTCAATAGACAGACTCAAAACAACGCAACTAAGCAACCTATTAGCCAATGGTTGATCTTCGTGACCTTTTTTTCTTAAAAATGTGAATTTTTTTTTCTTAGTAGTTTAAAACAAACTATTTTTAATTTTTTGAGGTCTCTGTTTTTGCGATCACTAAATTCATTGTTGTGTAAATGTACTGGAATCTCTAGGCTTGCTAAACAAGCAATTTTTATCTTGAAGCCTGCTTCAAGCTCTACATATGGATCTATTTGGATAGTAACAGTTGAAAGGCATAGTTAAAAAAGAAAATGGAAAGCGTGGCATCACAAATTTGAAAATTTTTTTCATATGTTTGTATGGAAGAAAAAGGAGAAATAACTTGAATGGAAGGTCGACTTCTTGTTTTGTGTGCTTTGAGCAAGGCCTTTTTGTATTGTCATTTATTGTGTGACTTGCTTGGAAGAAATTATATTTCTTATTTCTGTTCAAATCATTGAAGGATGTTTTTTTTTTCATCCCATTATTTTTTTTTCACGTTTCCGGAAAACGTTGAAGGATAAGATTTCTTTTTGGCTAAATGACCTTTCTCATTTTGTTTAAAACTTGACAGTTTTACCTTTTGTATGTTGGACTCTACTCAAATGTTTTTTATTGTTCTGATAGGCCTTGCTTCATTTCATTTATTGGGATGCTCTTCCTGACATGCAAGAAATCACTGGCACGAACTCTAAATGGGCCTCTACTATGATGGCTCAACATTTACTTGCAGCTGCTGACAGATATGGGCTGGAGAGGTTGAGGCTGCTTTGTGAAGGACAATTGTGTGAAGAAATTGCCATAAATACAGTTGCCACCACTTTGGCTTTGGCTGAACAGCATCATTGCTTGCAGCTTAAAAAAGTATGCCTCAAGTTTGTTGCATTGCCTGAAAATCTGAGAGGTAAGTTGTGATTTTTGATATTTGGAATAGGTTTTTTTACATGTTAGTGATGATGTTGTTCCATCCCGTAGTCTGTATATATCACTTTTCATTTTGGCGATGTTAGTGAGCTGATATGATCCCTTGAACACTGTATTATATGTTTTAATTATGTGATCAGCTTATAATCTTGGGAGTTTTTTTTTTATGGAGAAAGTGATTTGGTAACTCACGGTTAAAAGCTAGTTTAATTTTGGTAACTATATTTGGAAGAGAGTCCACTTTGGGTTTCACATTATTTAGTATTTTCGTTTATTGAAAATAAGCTTCTTCTTAAATTTGGTATTTGGTGTTGAAGTCTAGCAAATACAAAGATGTGACACTGCTTCTTTCTTTGCAGCGGTTATGCAGACTGAGGGGTTTGAGCATCTAAAGATTAGTTGTCCGTCTGTGATGACTGAACTCTTGGAGCATGTTGCAAAAGTTGGGGAACGTCCAGTTAAAGTCTCTAGACAGCGAAATGATCTTCTCAATGGAAGTGATGTTAACGGACGACGTGTAAAACGACGAATTTGAATGTTTGTTGAATACATCTGTCTGATAAGATATGGCTGATCACTGAAATAAAGACCACGAGCAGCTTTTCTCACCTTAGGATTTGCTAAATGGGTCACTGAGCATGTGGATTCATGCATATTGGTGTGCGCTTCTGAGTCTTTGTTGCCATGGAACACTCATCTTAACAATGCGGCTATCTACCACTAGATTTTGGGTCAACCCCAAATTTGGAGAGAACCTTGCTGGTTATTACGCTGCGGAGTGTCCTGTGGGTAGACCGCATCAACCAAGTTTCTGTATGTAATTTTCTGGCTCCCATCTTTCTTGAGGTGGTCAAAATTTTGTCTTCTGTGTAATTCCGATGTGTGTGTTCAAAATCAAGAGTCCGAAAGAGTGTATTGTGGAAATGATAGAAATTAATGAAATGAGACCCTCTTTGTTTTTTTAAATTTCAGTTTACGTTAAAATTTGTTGGCTTTGAGTATCAAACATCTAAAAAAACTAGAATACTTAAGATGCCACTGTCATTATCCGTTCCTGTATTCGCGTCAAGTGATTTTTTACATTTTTGTCCCTATGTTGGCCCGCGGTTATGGGGCAAAACCAATCCAAGGGTTTAATTTAAGGAGAAATTTAGATTTGGTGTGAATTCGATTTGGAAAATTTATAGTTGTAAAAATGGGCGGATTTGAATTCTGTCAATTTAAACTAATTAGGTTTAAAACCGATTCCTAGAAGTGTTTGATTGTCAAATCACTATTTGAAAAAAATGGTCCATGAATTGCCCCTGCAGGTCTTAAAAGAATATAGCATCCTTAATCTTTAAAACGACATTGTTTTTGCGAGGCATAATTGTCAAAGAAAAGAAAAACCTTACCAATTGCGTTTTTGTGGGTATAATCTACAGCCTGTTCTATAATTTAGATGTCGGGTTATTATGTATTTATTTTTTTGCTTGTTAAATGCATTACCAATAGAAAAATAAAATGTTTGATTCCCATAATTTTTTTGATAATTTGTCACTAATAATATTATACTTTCGTTTGTGATGTACGGTTATAAGATGTATGAATTGGATAAGAGGTGGGGGGTTAATATATTAGGGAAGCCGTTGTAAGGCTATTGTTGTTTGTGCGTCTTAAAAAATTCTACTTTTGAACTACTTTTAAATGTTTTTAAAGAGTCTTAACTTGTGGTTGATTCATTTATGTCTTGGGCAATTTAATCAAAATTCAATTATAAATCTTGGATTGGACAGTCGATAATAGCTTGTCAAAATAACAATGCCTCATGGTTGGTTATTTCTTCACTTGTGCATTTCTTTAACATATTATCATAGAATATAATTTGTGTTTGTGAGTAATTAGAGTACAAAGCTTAATTTAAATGAGCCAATTATCAGCTTAAATCTGTTGAATCAGTCTGATTCAGTCACTTTATCTTTTACCGATTTAAAGATCTATTCCATTTTTTGTAAATAGACAGTCCATCTCCAAGCTAAAGACAGTGGAACAAAATGCTTGAAGAAAAAGAAAGAAAGAGATAATCTAATTATATTTGATATACCATATATTTAAAATCCGGTATAGTTTAGGCCTTTATACTATTTTTTCATTGATACCCATTTTTTAATTTGAAAGTTTTATCAAAATCCTTTTTTTTGTTAAATATCATGATATTTGAACCAAAATTTTAAAAAATCCAAATGTTAAAATATAATTTAAGTATTTTAAAATATATATTATTCATAAAATTTGGTTGAACCCGATTAGACCCGATTGAATTAAATATATACCGTATCATCTATAAATTTGGTATGACAATTAAATACACAACTTGTAGAATAAATTATTTTTAAATATTCAGATCCCACCTTAATCAAACACACCTATCCTAACCTTTTACCCTATAAATCTAAACTCACTTGGAACCGCTACAAATCTCAATATTCTTGACCCGAACCCATCCCCGCATCATCCCGATCCGGCCCAAGCTCATGTCATGGACAGCGGCCGCCATAATAAGCCCAGTGAAACCCCGCCGGAGCACCCAAACCGCTCCGCCGGCGCAACGCTCGCCGGGAAATTTCTTCCTCTCCTCTTATTTTCGAAGGCTTGGGGAGGAGCAACAAGCCTCAAGCCTGGAGTTCCATAAGCCATTGACCAGGTGGCGTCTTGGGCTTCCCTCTCCTTTATTGCATTTTCTTTTTAGCCCTCCTCGTCGTGTGTAAAGATCTGCATGGACTACATCTGGCTTGTCGATTTGTAGTCGGAGCAGGTACCCAGCATGGTTCAAGCAGTACAATAGAAAGGACCACTTCGTGTTCGAGTTCCTGGGCATTCGGTTCATGACCGCAAATGTGGTGCCTGTGGGAAGCACTGCAAATCTTTTGAATCTCTCAGGGAGCATCTCACTGGTAAAACCATTTTTCTTTGTATGTAATGTAAGCTAGAGAGGGGTCTGTTTCATTGATGTATGTGTAGGTCATTTGTAGCTCTGTAATCAGCAATTGCAAGTATGATACAATACATAAGTATACTGCATGATGGAAAAGATTATTATTTTCTTATTTTTTGTGTTATCACATCACATGTCACATTGTGTTAGTACTCGGTGGGCTTTTATGTTACGCTGTGTTTTGTAACTTTGTCTGATGTATATGTTACAATGTTTGTTGTTTTGATTTTTGTCATGAAGGTCCTCTATCCAAAGGTAGTTGCTCCAAAATATTCGATGACCGAGGCTGTACACTTTGCATGAATGTGTTTGATAGCTCGGCTGCTTTGACTGTGCATGAAGATTCTTGCCGCATGTCTCCTGCTACTTCTGTATGTTTCTTGTTCCTTTGAGCTTTATAATTTAAATAAACCGTGTGTTGTTGTTCCATTAGCATTTTTTTGCTTTTGGGCGCTATTGTTTTGGATTCTTGCATTTATGAAAGAATACAAATCAAATTATTGTGTTTTTGTTCTTTGGGAAAAAATGAGGCATCCCGGAGTCTGATTTTCAATACTTTCAGATGTACAACAAAGTTCCTTCTCTTGGTTGTGGAGGTGAATTAGGCCTAGTAGACAATGTCGTGGGAATGATAATGGCGGATTAGTAGCTCTTGACTATGAAATGGTGGGTGGTGGAAGTGATGGGAATCTTGATCTTTGCGCCCGGGTGTGCTTGGTTGATTAAGATGAAATTTTGGTTTTTCACTCATGTCAAGACTGAAATTCCTGCCACAGATTTCAGGTACTTGAGGGCTTATTTATTTTTAGAACGAGTATATATGTTGTTATGCTTCTTTTAGGCATTTGCCTTTCGCATTTCTATTATTATTTACTTCAATTTGTGTTTTCAATCTCGGAATGTTCATGCATACTGCTACAATTGTAAATTTAAATACATATTCTTGATCTCTTATACTTACTGTGATGTTGTTCTTGTATGAGACACATCCTATAGTTTGTCGACATCTCTCTATGTTCTGAATTGCATAATTCAGGTATGATGTAACTAGTGTAAGGGAGGGTCATCTGAAGAATGCCTTGCCACCCAAGGAAGTGCGAGAAAGAATTGAGGAGATATTGCAGAATGGAGAGGCATTGTGGAAAATGCGCGTAAAAGGTGGAAAGTCTATGATTCTTGTGGGCCATAATATTAAACATGATCTTGAATGTCTGCAATTGTATTATCCCGAGCACTTGCAGAGATAGTACTTGAACTTCATTACAACTTTTGGTATTTTTTTTTGTGGTTTTTTTCTAAAAAATGAATTCCATTTGCAAAATTATTCAGGGAATTTGCTGAACTCCCTCTTTCACTAATGATGAATTTTTTAATGGTGTGCAGGGATACAGCTAATTACAGGTCACGGACAAAAACTAATATTTCTAGTCATTCACTCAAGTACCTGACAAAGATCTATTTGGAGTAAAAGCCATTTTATAGTTTTCACTAATTTCCTTTTACATTTCCCAAAATAATTTTAAGAACACATTAGGCGAGTCGTGGGTTGATTTTTCTTCAATGGATGGTGATGATTCATTCATCCTCAATTATATGGCACATTAATCCATGAATTAACACATTTCCATATCCCGGTGAAATATACCTTTTTTTTGTGCTTGTTCTATTGTGATGATGCACATGATTTTAAAAAAGTAGATGCTTATTTAAGTATTACTAATTGGTACATTTCTGCATGTTCTTGTTTTTGCATGCATTGCTCAGATAGATCAAGCACCACTAATATTGACAGCATCATTGGATGTAGTTACATAATTACTCACCTGTTTTGGTTTTCAATGCCCTTGATGCTTTTGACTGGTTGTTTAGTGTTCCCTACAAAGATGGCCGATATGTTTCCACACTGGAATTTTGAATAATAGAATATTGTAAAGGAAAATCAGACCTCTAATCTTATTCTAATAAGGATCACAACCTTGCTTTATCGTCACACCAAAGATCAATTGCAAACTGCAAGGACAGGCTACACAAAGATTGCTACAAGCTTATACTTCTACATGACCATGCAATTCCAACCAAACCTGCAATAACTAGAGATCGGTTAAACTAGATAAACTAGGAGATGCTTGAGATAGGGATGGTAGAGGTAGAAGGTGAGCAGTGGAATTGCATGATTATGTGGAGCTGTAGCAACTTTGTGTGACCTGTCCTCGGCTGTTTGCAATTGGTCTTTGGTGTGATGAGATAATGCAAGGTTGCGATCCTTATCAGCATGAGATTTGAAATCTGATTTTTCCTTAACAAATATGACTTATATTCCTTTATATCACCTAAATTTACGAGGATGCAACTTATTATCTGCAAATATGAGATTCAGCCTGATGTATATGATCCTTATGAGGACTGTGTTGCTGCAATGAGATTATACAGAAGGTGCGTGATCAAGCTCATAAACAAGTGGAGGTAGTGATACCGGGAATTATGACAGATGGCAACAAATTTGATTCTGTGTGTGGTTCAAATGTGGTGGCTTTGACAGTGGATGCCCTCTTTATGATTTCACACCCGAGCTATAAATGTTGGTGCTTGGATTTAGAGAGGGATTCGGATTTTTGACATCGTTCTAGTATAAATTTGAGGAATCTTTCTCGCACTTCATACTACCTATGGTTGCATGAAAAAGGGAATTTTAGTAGAAACTTCTGTTTTTGTTTTCATACAGATCTAGTCATTTTTTAAGGTGAGAGCAATCAAACTTAGCTCTTTTAGGAGGTGGATATAATGATAATGATCCTATTTGAAAGGTGTAAATACAATCAGTCTAAGCTTCCCTTGTTTGTCATTCATTGGAAGGTCTTCGGAATTTGGTGGTTACTAACTATTCCCAAGTACATGTAAAGGACTCTGTAAAAAGCTTGGAACTTACTTGTTTATTTTTTACCATAGTTTCAGGTATTTATGCTCTGTATACATGTTTTTGCTTTGGTGTCTTATTTACTTTGGGTCACCAGCCATGGACCATTTTAGTATGATATGCTCAAGTCTAAATTTTTCGCGTCTTGTGTTATGTTTTTGTTCGCATCTTTTGAGCTATGAGAAAAAGGGTTCATCAATAATTTATTTACAAAATATAGAGTGAAAAAAAATATTTATGAGAAAATGAGATTTATTATAAAATGGCAAAATCACACCAAGACTCGTTTTTTCATGAAAAGCTGTCCCCGTGATCGTCACCTGAGCGTCACCCCGTTCATGCCCATTCATGGCTTCCTGCCCAACTCCTTCAAGCTCAAATGCATGGCCCATTGCATGGTCTTTGCTGAGCCAAACACCTTCCACCGTGGATTTCCTATCAATGGCTTGACCGACTTAGGACACTTTCTCAAAGTGGCAGCTGCCAAGATTGCATTTTTTCATATGTTAGAATGCTTCGCTGCAGGGTGGTGCCAACTAAGTACGTCTACCTACTGCTTGGCCATTCCTGTTCTGGAATGTTTGCTCTTGATGTTGGTGAGCAAGTTCACAGTCATGTATTGAAATTTGGGTTTGGAACAGATATTTATGTTATGGCAAGGGCTCTAGAGCCGACGCCGCAAGGTGGGTTTTTTTGATGATATTCGTGAGAAGGATGATTTGTCTTGGAATTCTATGATATCGGCGTATGCGTTTTGTGGCCAGGTTGGAGCTGCACACCAGGTGTTGGACGGAATGCCCATGAGAAGGAATGTGGTTTGTTGGACGTCGTTGATTAATGGGTCTGGAAGGCAAGGCGGGTTTGTGAAATGGTGCGGTTGTTCTTGCGGATGCTTTTGTCGGATGACTGTTGCGCCTAATGCAACTACTATGGTTTGCCTACTGTCGGCTTGTTCAAGGCTCTCTCGTTTTGCGGCAGGGAGATGGATTCTAGTTTTCATGGCGGTTAGCTGTATCCCTTCCAATGTGTTTTGGTTACTGCTGCCATGGACATGTATACGAGATTTGGCAATGTGGTCAAGGCGAGAAGGCACTCGATGAGTTTTCGAACAAAACGTTAGCGTCTTGGAATGCCATGATTACTGGATATGTTCACTGTGAATTTCCTGAAGAGGCTATTAAACTACTTAACCACATGAAGGCCAACCAAGTAGAACCCAATGAAATCACCATGGTGAATTTGTTGTCCTGCTGTGCTAGCTTGGGAGCGCTGAATCTTGGGGAAGAGCTCCATTGCTATATAAGCAGGAGTAGATTAGAGCTTAATGTGATCATTGCTGCTGCTCTTGTTGATATGTATTCCAAATGTGGCAGATTGTCAAACAGAAGAAGAGGAATACAGTTCTATGGAATGCCATGGGCACGGGTCTAGCTATTCATGACCGTGGAGGTGAAGCTCTGTCCATTTTTGCAGAGATGGAAAGGGATGGAGTAAGACCTAATGAATCAACATTTGTTGGAGTTATATCTTCTTGTATGCACTCGGGATTAATTGACAAGGGACGAGAGTAATTCGAAACCATGCAGAATAGATATGGTTTGATCCCTGAGCCTGAACATTATGCTTGTGTGGTGGATCTTCTTGGTCGAGCTGGACACTTGGTGGAAGCTGCCGAAATGGTTCGGGCCATGCCAATGGAGCCCGATATTATTATTTGGGGAGCTCTACTTGGTGCTTGCCGGATTCATAAAAACGTTGAATTGGCACAGGAATTGGGAAATATTATTCTCTCCTTCGAGGTTCCAAATCTGGGTTTTTGTGTGTTGACAAATATATAAGCTGCAGCTAATAAATGGGCAGAAGTTGCAAAGGTAAGAATTGTCATGAAACAGACCAAGATAAAGAAACCATCAGGTTTTAGTTGGATTGAGGTAAATGGTGGTTTTCATAAATTACTGTAGAGGATACGTTGCACCTGCAATTGCAGGAGATACATATGATCCAGGGATTGCTAAATTATGAATTAGGACATACAAGTTCATGAAGCAAATGATCAAATAAATTATCGTTGACTTGCATCTTTGACTCAAAAATTTCTTCATGGAGGTCAGGAGGGCTCCCCCGAATGCGTCGACACAAACAATTTGGCAGGCCAAAGACGCGTAAATATTATTGTTGATTTGAAGTCAACTCTGCAGCAAATGGCTTAAAACGGTAGTGATTATTTATGCATTTGCCCTCCAGTTTTCGGCTTTCTTTGAGTCATTACAATTTGAAGTCCATGCTATACCGTGTTGTAGACTGCTGACTTGTCTTTTCTCATATTAGCCAAGTCGTCTTTGCTTTTTTATCGACTACTACGATGTGATATTGTTGGAAGACCAACATGGAACCATCATCTATTGATGACAGATAAGAGGTGAATACTTAAGTCATATTATCTGTCTTAACTCTATTGGACCCCTTTATTGGCCGCTTCTTCTCCTGTGGATTTATTCCACTACATGTTATTGTCTTTCATGCAGCATAAGTCTAAGAAAGGCTGTTAAAAAATACTCATATATCAATCATGTGGTAAAAAATGACATGGGTGCGTATCGAATGCTTGTCTTAATTCTCTTGTAACTGTTATACTTGCTTTCTTCCATTAAACTTCATTTATTATTTATCTTCGATGTAACAGAAATCTCAGTGTTAGAAGCTGTGATAACGAAAGGGCGGCTGTTGATATTTATTCATTAAACAAATTGAAGAGACGATGAACTCGGGTAAAGCTTTTCAGTCTTACCAACTCTCCGAACTCGTGGAAACGATGGGTAAGGGCCCTTTCACCTTACTTCTTAGACCATACCCATTCGAGTTCGTATTGGGTTTTCTTCTGATCACCTTACATCGCTCTAAAATTATATCGTCAAAATCACTCTAAATGCACATGCTGTTGCAAATAAAAAAGAGAGCAACAAACAGCTGAATACCATAGTTGACGAAGGATATGGACAAAAACGAAAGTATTCGTAACGGTACATATACAAATAAATGAGGTTAAAATCTAATCCTTGCAGGCCTGATCAAAAGATTATAATAGTCGAATTACAATAACAATGTATAAGAGTTGCATAATAATATTAGAGTACACTTTCAAGTCGTTCTTCACCCTTATAAGAATAAATATAATCTTTTGAACTTCTAATTAACACCACCATATGAGAAAACGAGAGATATTCCCCTCTTTATAGTCTCTCAAATGAGTTATCAAAGGATTTTCTTGAAGGAAAATTCAGGCAACTTATATACAAGCTGTGATTGTTAAACTTCTATTTACACCCCTTTAGGATTTATATACAATATGTTATATGAAACATACCTTATTATTTTCCACATACGCCTCCGAGACACTCCGTTTTCTTTACGGTGATCTTTCAATTCGTGACATATTTTGTCAAGTTGGATGAGACCTTCCAATCATGGGCATTTTTCTAAACCTCATCCTAGCAAGAGAAAGTTGATTTTCTTGCATTTTTTGGCTCCGTCACAAGAAAATGAGAGAGTCAGGCCATAAAACACGACTTTCACGTCTCGACAACAATTTCGTCCCATCCCACCAAATCTCCTCCACGCCCAACGCCACCAGCCGCATTTAGCGGTTATTTTAAGAAACGAGAGTCTCTCATTGCAAAATTATCAGAAAGAGGTGTTTTCCTCCGATGTGATTGGTGGCTGTGCCACCGAACTCCCACCCGAGGAGATCTCTTCTCCTCGCAACCCCGTGCATTCGGCATAGAGCAGGCATGTAACATAAAATCTCAATTCAAGTTGATTTGCATTTGTTTTTAATTGTGCTCTGTTTTCCAACACTAGTATACGATTGTTCCGGTATTAATCTTTATCTACGATTTTTTTATTATCTATTACATATTCCATCAAAATTAGAAAATATTAAACCAGTATCCAATCGGAAATGGAATAAAGGATGAATAATGGTATTGGAATATATATATAAAAGTAATAAAAGAAGAAGGCAGTGAATTTCCCAAAAAATAGATCCGTTTGAACAAAACCATCCTAAGATTTAACTTAGCAGGACTATAAAAATATTCACCTGGTAGAGACCAAATTCGCCAAATTATGGTTTTGATGGGTTCTAAAATAGATCGGATACGGCTATATTTATCTGAATCCGATCCAACTCTTCAAAAACCATATTAGATTCTAATTCAATCATATTAACTAATATAATATAAATAATATAAATTTTAATATAAAATACAGAAAAAATTAAAAAATATTATTTAAATTTTAAAAAATAATTTAATAAAATATCGAATAAGAATAAGATCACCCTTCATTCCCGAAAACTACCAACTGAGCAAGGGATGGGGGAGACAGCTCACCAAAACATGGGATTCCCGCCGTGGGGTTGGGGTTTGGGGTTTGTTTGGCTACATTGGCCTTCGACCTAACCCTGAAAGTGAAAACCGACCGCATCCCCACTTATGTGGGCACCAGGGAGTGTGGGGTCCACCCTCACCAAAGAATCCCCCCCACCACGTAATGATAAAAAATCAATAAAACCCTTCCACATTTGTCAACTAACCAATCATAATTTTTTTACAAATTGTCAATTTCGTAAAAGTCAATGCCACTTCCCCCATTTGTCTTCCCCGCCCCCTCCCCACAAAGTTGTTATCTCGATCGGTTGTTGAGCCTCTGGGTTGCTACTTGCAGACAAAGCTTCAGTCTTTGCATGCGCTTGATCGGTTGATGAGCTCCTGGGATTGCTGCTTGCATGAGAAAGCTCCGACCTTTGCTTGCTGTTTGATGGCGGTGGTGCCGGTGCCGGATCCCGTGCTGTGGGGCGGCGTGGTGGAGTTGACGAAGCGGGCGCAGGAGAAGGGGAACGACCCGTTTTCGTGGGCTATTCACCTGTCCTCGTCGCTCTGCTCCGCGGGTGTGGCGTTGCCGTCGGCGGAGCTTGCCCATGTTTTGGTGTCGCACCTTTGCTGGGGCAACAACGTCCCCATGGCTTGGAAGTATTTGGAGAAGGCGGTTTCCATGAATGTGGTGCCACCCATGCTGGTGCTTGCGTTGCTTTCTGCAAGGTTTGGTTGGATCTTCTTTTCTGTCAATAGTGAGCTTGTTCGCTGTCTTTTTTGTTTGGATCATGCTTGTTTGACGCTTGCGGTTGTAGAATTTTTGGTTTTTCGTTTGCAAATTGTGTTATAGAGCCTGTAACCTTGGCAATTCTAGCTCCCATTAGTGTTAAAATTGTTCCCGTTTTGTTGGTCCTTTGTTTGAATCCTACTGGTTCGAAACTTATTTTCGTTGTGACAATTTTTTGTTTTTTCTCGCTAGTTGTGTTCTTCAGTCTTTCACCTAGATGCTAGACAGCTCTAGCTGCCACAAAAATACCAGTTGTTTAAAGAAGCTAGGAAGACGAGTAAACTTACGCCTCCAAAACAATAATTACTTATTTATTTTTATTTTTATGAACTGGGTTGAATGAATCTGCTTTTATCACAAGTTGGTACTTGTATACTCGACTCGATTTATTGTCTCTCTTTTGGAGTATATTCGTTCTTTTATGTACATTTTCACGATTCTCACTTACTGCTATATGACCAGGGTTATTCCAAGTCGGCGTTTGAGTCCTGTTGCGTACAGGCTTTACCTGGAGCTTCTTAGGAGACATTCCTTCTCCTTCAACTCTAAGATGGGCGGGCCGAATTATCAAAAGTGAGATTTTTAGCTCGTCATTATGCAAAAAGACTAAGACCTAATAGTTGCCCTTGATATCTTCTGTGTGAATATTTGTTTTTCCGTTGTCCCTCCATTAACATTATTTTGCTTCTTCCATCATGTATCTCTTAGTTGATTACTAGCTTCATGAACCATGGTGAAGCATCCAGAAGTTTTCACGGTTTCCTTTTAATTTTTCATGCAGAATTTGCTCAAGCATTGACGAAGTTCTTCATTTATCGCAAACATTTGGTATTCAAGTGTCTGAACCAGGGATTTTGGTGGTCGGGTTTGTTTTTGCAATGGTTTGGCGATTACTTCATGCAACACTTGATGATGAAGGATTGCTAAGCCTGACCTCGGAGAAGGCGGCTAATTGGTTCTCCAGACCACAAGATATGGAAATAGATGGTGCTGACCACTTCAACAACAAAAGAAATGGAAGTAATGACAGGCTACAGAAAGTGAATACGCAAATGGCAATTGAGCTGATTGCAGAGTTTTTGCAGCATAAGACAACTTCAAGTCTTCTTAAATTGGCACGAAATAACATGTAACAATTTTAATCTCCACATATTGTTATATTAATATAATATCTACCTTCATTATGCATGCCATTACTTTTTTCTAACGGAAACAGTTAGCATGTGTTTGTATTAAATCTTTAAATATTTTACCAGATTTACCTTTTTTTTGCATGAAATAGTTTATGGCATATTTCAGAGGATTCATTGAAACAGGATTAGCTATTATCTATCAATCTATTTCGTATGGCTTGCACTGATATATTTAAAATTTTAATTTATACTAAATGTTTGGGGCAATGCATTTCACTAAAAGTTTTTTGCATCATTATGTTTTTATGACTCTTTATGGAGCCGAGAATTTGAATCCTCCTGTCTATGATGGCTATCAAACAAGACTTCAGTCGATTTTAAATTTATTCTATAACTTAAAAGGAATTATATACTTTGGTCTTGAGATATTGGAGTGAACAACTCTAAAGCTCATAATTTTCTCTGTAAGTATATTTATATTTATATGCTAATTTTTTAATGGTACGTTCCATAGCTCATTGCACTTTGAGGAGTTTCTTCAGAGAATCAAACTGCTCGCAGCTAACTCGTCCTCAATCGAAAATTCATCCATCTCTGCCGATTCACTAATTTGTTTATCCTCATCATTTATGCCTCTGAAGTTCCAATTAGAATGTGAACGTGAACACATTGAAACTTATGCCTCATGTGCTTCTCGAGTTCTTCCATCTTTGCCAGTCCATTTCCATCAAGCTAGTTGGTCTGCACTATGGATTCCATTGGACATGTTTCTGGAAGATTGTCTAGATGGCTCACAGATTGCAGCTTCTTGTGCGGTTGAGATTCTTTCGGGTATTTATTTTATTTTTCAAACTTTAGCATACTTCTCCAACAAAGCTGTAGATATTAGTGTATGATATTCTACTTGTTCTTTGGTCTTCCTTCTGCCACCATCTGTAGCTGTGATGAATGATACAGCAATCTCAACAGATGTTGAGAGGTGATTCTCACATCATTTGAGATTCATCTCATTTTCTAGCTGTGAATCTCAAAATAATTTTTCTTTCTTTTTCATATTTTGTTGTCAATTTTAAGATTTGGGACAAGAAATTTTTGCCATATAATAACCCAACGAGACTCATGCTTATGCTATTTGTAGAAAATGAATGTTTAAATCCTCATATATCCTTTTACTTAAAAATTTTTATAGCCATTAATTGATTTGAAACATGATATTGTCTCTGGATATAATGGGCCAACGTGGCTCATGCTTATGCTATTTGTAAAACGGATTTAACTTTACAATTTTACCCAGTATATAATCTGGCCGATGAGGCTCTTGCTCATGCTATTTGTTAGGGACGGATGTTTAGTTTCTTGTATATTGAAGCTACATCTAGGCCAATTTACTTTGTAAACCTCCCTACAATCTTTATGACATGAAGCTTATAATAAGATGCGAAAAATGATGAATATGTGTTGTAAATATTCTTTAGGGTTGTCAGTAAATGGGTCTATGCTTCTTGTCAGGTTTGATCAAGGTACTTCAGGCTGTAAATGAAACCACCTGGCATGACACTTTCTTGGGAGTCTGGTTAGCTGCCCTTAGGCTTGTTCAGAGGGTAAGCTACTTAATTTTAATACTGCAGCAGTTGTATTTTTTCTTTTCTCTGCATATGCTTTATTTTAAAAAGTTGTATCTTTGAAATACAGGAAAGAGATCCGATTGAAGGTCCTATGCCTCGCCAGGACACTCGCTTATCAATTTTGCTGTCTATAACTGCACAATCAATTGCTGATGTTATTGGGGAGGAGGAAACTGGAGAACTAGATGAAAATGAAAGAAACTCTAAAATTCTCTGGAGAGAGAAAATCTCAGCTGGACAGTGCCGTCGAGGATTAGTGTCATGCTTGCAGGTACTTGGGGATTACGAAGGCCTGCTTACTCCCCCTCAATCTGTCGTTTCTGCTGCAAACCAGGCTTTTGCAAAGGCCATTATGGTTGCTTCTGGTCTACCAGTTGGAAGTGGCTATCTTGAATGTGTTGGCATCAATGACAACTCAATCAATTGCTGTAAGCCAGTTCAGATGTTTGATTACTATTAACTTATGATGTTTTTATTTATTTATTTATTTCTTTATTTTTTTGTTGTAATATTGTGTTTCTTCATATTCTTGTGTCTTGTGCTTCCTTTTGCCTGCGGCCTGTGGGGGTGGTTCTATTGTGTGCTTGCAACAACAACTCCAAAATGAAACTTATTTCACTATTGAATGATTAATAAGATATCAAACTTTTGTTGATTAGACAAAGTCGATGTCAGCAATCAACATAGCTTGTCCTGGTTGAATACATGATTGGTGGCAATCTGTGTTATGTCTACCTGTCATTTTTGTCAAGTTCTTCCTTATAATGCGTGCTAAATGATTTGAATAACTCTGTCACATTTAATTTGCTACTTTAGACTTATAATAAAAACTGTTGCAGATATCTTCAGACTGATGTCCTATGTTTTCATATGCAGCAGGAAACATGCGGCATCTCATAGTTGAGGCATGCATAGCACGAAATTTGATCGATACATCTGCATACTTTTGGCCTGGCTATGTGAGTGGGAGGATTAACCAGGTCCCTCATAGCATGTCTACCCAAGTTCCTAGCTGGTCTGCTTTGATGAAAGGAGCTTCTCTTACCCCATCGATGATAAAATCTCTTGTGGCAACTCCTGCTTCAAGGTAGATTGTTATCTCACTAACAATATTTATAAAATATGATATGTTTGTAATTCTAGAGTCATATTGCCAACGAAACTGATATGTGTAGTAGAAAGAAAACATGAGAGGTTTAAACCTGGTTTTGTCATTGGAGTCTTGGTCTTGTAGTCAAGTTTAACCTCCAATCTGTTAAAGGCTATTGTTGTTTCCTGAAGCTAGCTATATCAGATGCTCTTGTTGTAAAAATACCCAGGGGCAAAGCCACTGAAATAAGCTCATCGATTTAATGGAAGCTTAGCGGAGCTGGAAAAGATATTTGAGATCGCACTCAATGGATCGGATGATGAAAGGGCATCTGCTGCCACAATTCTTTGTGGAGCTTCTCTGATTAGAGGCTGGAATATCCAGGTAATGGTAGAGATCTGATAATCTTTCTGTCTGCCTCTGTGACCTAATATAAGATGCGAAAGTTTTAGTTGTAGATGGCATGTGGTTATAAAAATCAGTTGGTGTTGGACACTGTATTTTATTGGTACTTAAACTTCAATGGCTGAGTAGCTTTAAAGCATGTCCATAAATTTCTCTACTCTTTCATGTCATGGGAATTGTGAAGGTTTTTAAATGTAATGCTCATTCTCATAATCTTGATTAATTAACTGAATTGCCCTTTCTTTTTTATGAATTCTATATTACAATAGCAATCATCCATCATGTGTTTCTGATAATTTGGAAAGGTTCATGATGATGATGGTATTAAAGCTTCAAACTTCATTTCATTATCCCATCTTTCGACGGGAATAGAGTTGCTACAGGAAGGGAATTTGATGTAAGAGTTTTGCTACTATGCTCCTGCATGGTTTTGTGTCATAGATTACAATGTGGGAGCTACCGAAAAAGCATTAATTCTACCCACCCTGTCTTAGCTGTGATAAGAAGTGGGTGGTCATGATGATAATGCAAGCCTAGGATATATATTACAAAGTGGATATTTTTAATTATCAAATCATGAAATTATTTAAATAAGCAGTGATGTTGCAGGTTGTAGTTTTCTCTTGCTTTTTTGTGGCTACTTGTGTATGTGTTGACCGCTTTTTTAGTTGTGTTCTCATCATAGATTGATATTGTTAAAGTAAATATTAAGTGGCTTCCTTCCCTTTCCTAATAGCTTGAGGTTTGGTACAAGTGGTTAGACCATCTAAAATTAACAAATATATATTATATTAATATCATGTATGTTTTTGTCCTTTATTTGTTGCTTCCTACTTTGCTTCTGAATGCTGGAGGGGGACTTTGTCACCACTCTCTGCTGGTGTATTTTCTTGTTCTAGCTTTGTTTTTATTATCAAGACAACCATAAAGTGTTTATGTGCATCATCTTGTCTTTTTCATATGGTGATATTTGCTTGCTTCCAGGAATATACTGTTCGTTTTGTTGTGAAATTGCTGTCTCCCCCAGTTCCAGCCAACTACTCTGGATCAGAAAGTCACTTGGTTGGTTATGCCCCAATGCTTTATATTCTTCTTATTGGAATATCGCCTGTTGATTGCACTCAGATTTTCTCCCTGCAAGGCTTGGTGCGTCTGTTCTGTCGCCATTTACTGAGCTTCGGGTTTTTTTAATGATCTATTGCCTAGAAGCAAATTGAAAATTTAAATTTTTTGCGTAGGTTCCTGAACTTGCTGGTTCATTGATGGCAATTTGTGAGGTCTTTGGATCTTATGTGCCGAATGTTGTGTGGTCTGTACCGACTGGCGAAGAAATCAGTGTTCATTCAGTATTCTCTAATGCATTCATACTTCTTTTAAGGTTGTGGAAGTTCAATCATCCACCACTGGAACATTCTGTGATGGGTGATGGTGCACCGGTTGGTTCCCAGCTAACACCAGAGTACCTTCTTTTGATTCGAAACTCTCAGAGGCTGACAGAAGGTGGAACCAAACGTTGGAAGAACAGCAGCAGGTACTTGAATAACGAGTCTTCAGCAACTTTGCAGCCAATTTTTGTTGACTCATTTCCTAAATTAAAAGTTTGGTACCGGCAACACCAAGCTTGTATTGCATCAACTCTCTCGGGACTTGTTCATGGGACACCAGTCCATCAAACAGTAGATGGGCTCCTAAATATGATGTTTAGGAAGATGAACAAAAGTGGAAGTCAGTCTGCAGCTCCTGTTGCTTCTGGAAGCAGTAGTTTGAGCAGTTCGTCAGGGCCTTGCAGTGAGGAAGCATCATCCAGGCCTAAGTTGCCAGCCTGGGAAATTCTGGAAGCTGTGCCTTTTGTTGTCAACGCTGCACTTTCGGCCTGTTCACATGGAAGATTATCTCCTCGAGAATTGGCCACAGGTTGGTGCCAAAAATGCTTTAATCTTGCCTATGTTGGATACATTTAAGCACTCTTTAACTTACTTTTTTATGCATGAACATTTTTGCCTTGTTCATTTGTAGTATTTTGGTAATAAATTTTAGTTGTTTGAACCGCATTGTTGGATCTCCAAATGAACCTAGAAACCTTTCCTTTTTGGTTAGCAGCATTGAAGTGGAGATTTTGGATCACATGTTACTTGTACCCATGGTATTGCAAACTAATCTGCATTAAAATTACTTATATATGATTACATCATCAGCATCATTCACCTAATTTTGGTGATTGGGTTTGAGAGATTGAATGTTCATACATTTGGATACATATTGGTTATCATTTCAAATCTTCAGCCACTCACGGTTGTGCATCTCAGGCCTCAAAGATCTTGCGGATTTCCTTCCTGCATCTTTGGCTACCATCGTAAGCTATTTCTCAGCGGAGGTTACTCGTGGAATATGGAGACCTGCGTTTATGAATGGAACGGATTGGCCCAGCCCTGCCGCTAATCTAGCCTCAGTTGAGGAACATATTAAGAAAATTTTGGCTGTCACCGGTGTGAATGTTCCAAGCCTCGTTGCAGGTATTACATTTTATTTTCCTGGTTATATACAATGTCTTTGGCAAGTTGAAATTCCTGAAAAAGAAAATGCACCCTCCCTGTTTTCTTGATGCAGGAGGAAGTTCTCCCGCAACACTACCCCTGCCGTTGGCAGCTTTTGTGAGTCTCACCATAACATACAAGCTTGATCGTGTTTCGGAACGCTTCCTCAATTTAGCTGGCCCAGCATTGGAAAACCTAGCTGCTGGGTGCCCCTGGCCAAGTATGCCCATTGTGGTATCACTGTGGGTTCAGAAAGTGAAGCGATGGAATGACTTTCTTATATTTTCAGCTTCACGCACCGTCTTCAAACAAAACAAAGATGCTGTGGTGCAACTACTGAAGAGCTGCTTCACTGCTGCACTTGGCCTCTCTACTGATCCCGTCACTAGTACGGGTGGAGTTGGTGGCCTTTTAGGGCATGGCTTTGGCTCCCAATGCTCTGGTGGATTCTTGCCTGTGGCACCTGGCTTTTTGTATTTGCGTGTCTATAGGTCCATTCGAGACATCATGTTTGTTATAGAAGAAATTATATCTCTTCTGATGATGACAGTGAAAGAGGTAGCAAATAACGAACAGACCAGAACCAGCATGGAGAAGTTAAAGGACATCAAGTACAGTTCTAAATTCGGGTCGATTTCTCTTGCAGCTGCCATGACTGAAGTCAAGGTTGCCGCTGGAGTTGGGGCGTCCTTGTTGTGGCTGTCAGGTGGATTTGGGCTAGTCCGGACTTTGTTTCATGAAACCCTACCATCTTGGTTTCTATCTTGCCATGGGTCAGAACAGGCGGATGACGGAGGCACTGCAGCAGTTCTTGGTGGACATGCTCTTGCTCATTTTGCCGTCCTCTGTGGCACATTTTCATGCGGCTTGGACATAACAAATGTTCCCAGCAGTAGATCATGGATAATTGGAGCTCATATGGAGTTTTTAGCCGGTGCTCTTGATGGGAAAATCTCTCTCGGCTGCAGCAAGGCCACTTGGCGCACTTATGTAACTGTGTTTCTGAGACTCATGCTGAAGAGCGCCCCCTCGTGGGTGATGGCCATGGAAGTCGATGTTCTGCGAAGGTTAAGCAATGGTCTTAGGCTGTGGAACGAGGAAGAACTCGCCTTGATTTTACTGGCTGCAGGGGGACTGGCGCCATGGGACTAGCTGCAGAACTTATAATCTCTACCAGCGATTAGTTTCTATCTAATTATGTTTTCCCATTTGTTCAGTTCAGTAAGATCTTGTTTGGTCTTTGTTTGTTTTTATTATATAGGAGTGTGGAAGGTCAATGTAGTTTGCTGCTTTATCATACGTCGGGTCATGGTGATGTCGGAGAAGACCCACGTGGGATACGTATTGAGGGAGTTTCATCACACCAGCGTCGAGTGTGTTTGAGATTTATCCTGTTTTGCAGAAAACCGATTTACAGTGGTCGGTTTTTCCATCTTTTCATCCAGTTGCAGACAAGGTGGTCCGATTTTAACAACTTAATTCATCTGCTTAACTTTCGATCAATTGTCTACAACCTAAGTTGCCTACTTAGCGTTTAATTAATTCGAAATAAGCAACAATACAGGCAAAAATGTCCAAATAATTACGGTGTTCTCATAATCGTGAATGTTTATTTTACGACTCATTTTTCCGTCTCTAAGTTCGGCAAGATTTATTTAGTCTGTAAGCAAATAAGAAAAAAAAAATTGTTCTCCGCCAATCTTGAGGAAAAATCCCTTCAAACTGTTTTCTTAATTTTTATTCAAATGCATAATAAAATTAATTTTTAATTAGTGTAGGCTCTATTTGATCAGCATAATAATATATATATATATGATATAAAAAGTTTAAATTATCAACTTAGTTATATTGGTATATATAAGATATGTTTTCAAACAAAATAATTGATATTTTCAAAATATATTTTATATTCAAAATAACCATGGTTTCTTTATATGACCCCTTATCTGCTGTCCAACAAACAGGAATTTTTTTCTTATTTGTATAATGTTCATTATTTGACCCATTTTTTCGTCCATGTGGTTGGTAAAATTTATTTATTCTGTAAGAAAATAATAGCAAAATAATTATTTTTCATCAATCACGATGAAAAATCCCATAAACTATTTTCCCAATTTTTAATTAAATACATTATAAAATTATTTAACAAAATTAATTTTTAATTATTGAGTCTCTGTTTAATTAGTATGAAAAATGGAAATGCCATAAACATTTTAAATTATCAATTCACTAAAATTAGTATATATACAATATATTTTTTGAAAATTTTAATACTTCTATAATATGTTTTGCATTCAAAATAATTATAATTATTTTATGCGGCCCACCTATGTGCTTTTTGACAAACAAAAAAATTATTATTTTTCTTCTCAATAAAAAAATAGAAAGAACGAAATTTTTTTGTTCGTTTGAAAATGCATTAATGGGCCATATAAAATAATCATGGTTATTTTATACTTTATTGAATGTAATTACGGTAGTTTTTATACAAAATATTTAATTTAATAATAGTTTTATATAAAATATATTAAATATAACTACAATCGGCAAAATAGACTATTCGAAAATATTATATTATTACGCTAATTTCATGTTAATAAAAGCAAACCTTATTATCATGTGAAATAAATAAATGAATAAATTAAACATACCGCGTATGTAGCCGTCGTGACTTTATTGTCACCGCTGAAAACTACGTACGCTACCGGACCGGAGCGGGCGGCCCCACCGCTAACAGCCCCTGCCCTGGAGGACTACACTACTCGGTAGCCCTCACCCCCCACCCTTTTCAATACCACATTTTTTTGCAGGTACAACTGTACACACCCCCTCCTCCTCCTTCTCCCAAACCCCCTCCGATCTCCCAATTGCCCTCCAATTCCTGCAAATTCCGTCGCCCTTTTTGCTTTGATTCCTTGTTTTTTCGATTCCAAACAATCCGTTTGTTCGGTGCCGGTTTTGTTCGGCGCGAAATGGTGGTCTGAGGCGGCGAAGGGGGGCGTGTGGGGTTGGGGGGAGGAAAAGGGGCCGCATGCGATCTTGGCCATGGCGCCGCCGCGGAGGAAGGGTGGGGGAAGAATTCCGCCGCGGCATCGGCGCGGCGGCAGTGGAAGGTCGGCGATCTCGTGCTTGCCAAGGTCAAGGGCTTCCCGGCCTGGCCTGCCACGGTGCGTCTTATCATCTGCTGTTCTTTTTCTTGAAGAGGAGGGTTGTCTGTTTCTTTGTACAAGCATTGTAGTTGGAATTTTGGAATGCCTCATATCATTATTTTTCCTGCTTTTTATTTTACATATATTTTAAGACAAGGTTTGTATGAGCTATTAGTCTGCATTTTGAGTTAGATTAGCATGATTTTTTTAATAAAAAAATTATGCCTGATGAAGAGAGGTCTGTCTGTTTCTAAAGCAAACACCGTAATTGGAACTACAAATTGCGTCATATCATGGTTTCATTTTTTGCCATCTTGTGTGGCATGATTTTTATGACTGCAGAAGTAGAACAGCGTTGTCTTTTTCATGAACAAGCACCATAATTGGAACTTTAAAATGTTATCATATCGTATTTCCTATATTTATTTTTAACATATTGGAACACGGTTCTTTATGAGGCTTTGCTTAAAAATTAGCATGACTATTTTGTTTTCTGATACCGAATAAAGAGCAGGCCTGTCTGCTTCTTGAAAAAGCACTGTAATTGATGCTCTAAAATGCATCATATGTTGTTTGGGAATTTTTGTGCTTTTAGCATGGCTGTTGTGTTGGATTTAGCATGGCCATTTTGATATTTGTTCATTTTTTTTAAAAATTCTGTGGCTATTACAGACAACATCAGTATGGTTATGGTGCCTTTGTAGATTTCTAATTTGTGCATGCCTAATTTATAATAAACGTTCTTGGAGTTCTTTCCTGTCTAACCAAAAGTAACTTCCAAATAAAGGTGAACTGTTTCATGCAATACCAGATAATGGAGCAAGACCTTTTTAAGTAACTTCCTATTTAGTAAAATTCATGTAGTAACCAATTTTTTTTCCCCTTATGTTTGAACTCATTTCAGTAGTTCTTTTAATCGTTTTGATATGTGAAATGGCCATGGCTCGTTAGCATGTACATTACCTTTAATTTTCTTTTTTCTAAATAGCAAAGAATTTTTGTTTTATTTTATAGCTGGAAATCTCCCTCAGCCCTTTTCACATTGTTTCTGTATTTTTTACGTGGAAAAAATGTAAAAGAAGTCTCTAAATACATGTTAGGTATTGTCTGTTGCAGTTTCTCATGTTTCTTGAAGTTGTTGTTACAACTTTGTCAGCCTTTTCCACTTTACTGATGGGTTCCTTTGCTTTGTCATGCCTAATTTTTATCCTGTTTATTTTTCAACTGCTGATATTGTATCCTCTTTTGTGAAAGGCGCTTTAAAAAATCTTGTGAAGGTGCTACGTTCCAACTATTGATATTGTCCTTCTTATATAGCAGTAGTTTAGTAAATGATTTGGCTTCACTTTATTAATGCATGATTGGCATGTAGTGTTGGAGATCTAATCGTGTTAAAATTTACCTCTTTTTCATTTTGAATTTATTTTTTCTTCTTCAAAATTTTATGTTTAGAGGTACTTTCTGGTATATAACATACATTGTTATTTTGTTTATAGGTGAGTGAGCCGCAAAAGTGGGGTTATTCAACTGATTGGAAGAAAGTTTTAGTTCACTTCTTTGGTACTAAACAAATGTGAGTATTTAGAGCGTGATTGAATGCCACATTAGAATGAAATGTTTATTCTTTGTTGTAAATATCTTTCCATTTTTTTGTCTTCATCTGCTATTGCCGTCAGTATGCAATTGAAGTAATTATTCTTGTTTTTAGGCTATTTTGTCTGGGAATTATAAGCGATGAGAGTTGGTTTTATAAGCATTTGGTCTGTAATTGTTAATCAGTTATGGGGAGGGCAAAGGAATTTTGTTTTAGTTCTATATGAGTTGTCTTCAACTCTTGCTAAAAGTACAAATCGTTTTCCCAATGTTAAAATAGCTTATTAGATTACTTAAAAGTACTTATTTTATTAAACCTCCTCTAAATTTGGTCTCCATAGGAGACAGCTTCCATTGTAAGTATTACAAGATAATCAAAGTCACTTATTCTCATGATGTTTTTAAGTTCTGATGAATTAGTAAAGAAGAGGCTAGGGTAGGGCCCTCAGAGTCATTTTTATTAATTCTGAATGGGTTACCACACCTTACATCAGGAAATTTTGGTTGCTTATTTCTTAAGAAAGTAAAATATTTTATAATATGCATTCTTCGTTGCATGGTATTTTATGTTGTTAAGTGTTTACATTTTTCTGAACTTTAATCGGAATTTACCTGTAGAAGACCAGACCATGATATCTACCAAATAATCATTTTAATTTGTCTTAGGCCTATCATCTTTTGATTTTCCTGCATAAAATGGTGGGTGTGTATGCCTTTTTTCATTGTTCTCCGACATGTACGGTTCATTATATTTTTGTTTTGTTTACTGCTAGTTCTTTTGACAAGTCTGAGGGCATCACCATGTGTATTTACTATGCAAGTAAGTTATTTCATGTCTACTATATAAGTTTTTTAATTGGGATACATTTTTTTAAAGATAATTGAACCTCTTGTGTTTAGTAGCAAAACATATAATTTGACATTATGTGTCCAGATTATTGGAAAAAAATGATTTTACATTTTTATAAAACAAATATGTGCTTGTTTACTCTTTGTTTATATATTGTAACAACATTGGATGTGTCCATCATTTTTTTGTGGTTATTTATACATTAGTTAGGCTATTGCCATATCCTAGTTATGAGTCTTGTGACTGTAATTTGGAAATATTTTGATGGAGTAGTGACAATTGGCTGATTGCAGTAGATGGCAGTAACAACTATTTTAACATGTTGTTTATTCATGAAGACACTGTGATTCTACATCTTTTATGTTATGCCTGTGTTCTGTTTTGGTTTTTGGTTTCTTTTTGTGATCATCACACTGAGAGATCTATAAAGGACGGTATTAATTATTCATGAAATGTAGCAAATAAATCTTTTTGTGTATTGCATACTGTTTCTATGATAACAATTTGAACTAAAATTTGTTTGAAAAACTGACTGCAATAGTTTTATTGGGACATAGGAAAATTTGTTAAGACAAGGGAATTGTTTTGGAGGCCATGGACTTGATTTTGAATTCACAAGAAATTAATGGTGTGAAGGAGACTTCTATTAATGGCAACATTGTTAATGTAATCAACGTCACTGTAGAAAACTTATATTTATTGGGTGTAACGTGCTAAGATTTTCCTTTGTGGATCTTAGTTTCCTCCGCCATAACAAAGGGGAGAGATCTTTGAGATTCCATGGACAGATCTTGCGCAGACCAGAATTTTGATTCCCTTTTGACAAATAAATTCCTGTAAGGAACATTGATCCAAACCATAGCTTAGTGCGTTAACATAATTTCATTTTCAGATAAATAGCCTGATTTGTGCTAATAGTTAAATCAATTTTCTGCTTCAACCGTATGTGTCATATTGTCAACAAATATGGGAACCAACCTAGTCAAAATAGGCAAGGTGGTGCTTGAGGTGGAGTCTTAGTCATTGAAGAATTCTTTTAGTCGTTAGTGTTAAAGTTTATATTTAGTGGTTCCTTTTCTTAATAGCTTAAGCTTTTGAGACAAGTATTTAGACCATCTAAACTTAAATGGTATTAGAGCTAGGTGGTAAGGGTTTGAATTCCATGACATATGCTTGGAGAAATATTAATTTGCCCTATATTGTGACCAATTGATTATTTGCCCGTGTTTGCCCACGTTGTAAGTCTTAAAAATTTCCTTGCACGTGAGGTAAAGTATTAATGTAAATATTAAGTGGTTCTCTTACCTAACAACTTGAGATTTTAGGACAAATGGTTAGACTATCAAAAATTTACAATTAGTATTATCATCTTGTAGTCATTGAGGAAGATTCGAAATTTTGGAGGATTTTACGAAATGGAGCTAGTACCACTCATGAAAAGTGAAGCATAAACAAGGTAGTGCTTAAGGTGGTAGGGAAGCTTTAGGATGACTAAATGAGGCAAAATTGAAAGTTGGTGGCAGGGGACAGAGCTTTAGGGGGGAATAGGTTGGGCATGCAAGAAAGACTAGAGGTTAAGTGGCACTTGGGGAAGAACCAGAGAGGAGGGTGGTAAAAATAAGAGTGGGAAGGGGAGGAGCGTGGCCAATTGAGATGTGCACTTTGTAATTTGTGTTGGTTATTTTTTAAACCACCTGTGTTATTAATGAAGTGATGTATGGTTTCATTTACCTGAATGAAGCGTGTGTGCTTGAGATTGACATCATGCTGTCTTTTGGAATCTGCTCAAAGTTAATCAAGCGGTGCTCAAAACAGGATTTTGCATGTTGTGGAAGCAATCATTTTGACTCCACAAGCTCTTAATCTTGCTACAGTCAAAATATATTTTTCTTATTTTCTCTCCTTTTCTTTTCATTACATGAAACTCATTTTTTTAACTTTATTACATGAAACTTAATGCTTCATTCAGTGTTGAACATGTTGGAGGAAAGATAAGTTGTATTTGGCATAAAAGGGAAGTTGTTAGAAAACATATGTTGCAGGCTGGAAGGTTGTGGGTGCATTAAGTATGCTAAATTGAAAACTAACCATTCTGAGACAATTGAGTTGAGCTCATTAATTTTGGCAGTTACCTGAGCTCACGCAGTTTGTTCCTCCAGTTTATTTGTATTGGCATTGTTCATCATGTTTTAACATGGAAAATGAGTCTATGCTATTGAAGTTCTCTCTTTGTGAGACTTATGATAGGTGTAAAAGTAAAAAAATTTAGAGTAGAATTGAAACTTTTAAAGCAGAACATTTTTTGTTCCAATGTGAATGCAGTCGAAACTTGAAACTAGGAAAGTGATGGATGTAGGTAGATTGTATAGGAGTAACACCTTGAGGTTTATGATGCCTGCCCCATGGTTGGGCAAGATATGCTTAAGGTTTATTTTGTATAGAGTTCTATATCAATAGAGAACAAGTAAAGTTGGCAGGCCAATAGGCTGGCACGTACAAAGAGATGGGTGTTGGACGATAAGATAGAGAAGAGTTGACGATTAATTATAGGTTAACAGAGTGGGAAGACGATAGATGAAATTTGAAGAGGTGTTTACTTATGAGCCATGACTCATGGCTCCTTGTTATTGTCAGGGAGTCAATGCCATGGGTGTCACAGTTGAAGCTTGAATTTGGCCAGTGTTGCTCTCTGATGATATGATTGGAAAGTAGGCTTTTGGATGGTGTAGGTGGTTGTTCGAGTACTTGTATGATAATTATTATTTGTGGGAAAAATGAAGATCTTTTAAGAGAAATAGGAGGTCTGCACCGGAACTACTGAAGTGGAAAAGAGAGGAACCAGTAGGGGGACTGGGTTGATTTTTGGATGGTAGACTGACATCTTCACTAGGCTATCAGCATTTTAGCATGTCCTTAATATTGTCCCAGCAAATTTACATAATTCATCATGTGGTCATTCTTTGTCGGAGTTTGAGTTGCTTTATATTACATCAATGGACAAGAAGTTTCATCCTGTGATATCACAGGATCGGCAATTTACTTGTGGCAACATTTTCAAATCTGACAATAGATGAACACATTAATGCTGTGCTGGATTTGGTTTTGCCTTGGCACATTAATTTGATATTACAACATAAAGCAGTGCATTTAATGGACAAACCGGCATCGCCTAGTATTACTGAATGGAATCTGCTACGATTTACCAGATTGCTTTTTTATTGATGTGTGTTTTTGATATTACTCATTCACTTGTAGGAATAAGGATACTTTTACAATCACACTGTGCTTATTATGTCAAATTTATACTGCAGTGCATTCTGTAATCCTGCCGATGTTGAAGCATTTACAGAAGAAAAGAAGAACACTTTGCTTAGTAAGAGACATGGAAAGGGATCTGACTTTGTTCGGGCAGTTAATGAGATTGTGGACTCTTACGAAAAATTGAAGAAACAGGGTGGAGGTGATCAACTTTGTGATGAAGTTGCCACATTAAACAATGAAATTTCAGAAAATCTTCCAAGGTCAACTTCCTTGCCAAAAACTTATGCTTCTTTGGATCACTCTGATTCATGCAGTGCCGATGAGATTCCTTTGGTTTCAGGAGCTACGGAGCTGCATGATACTGAAGTAATATCTAAAGTTGCATTTGAGAATGCATTGGGACTTGATCGACTTAGCGAAACTCATCTTTCGATTAAGAAGCGATCTCAAGTGGGAAATGGGGCTAGCCAAAAGGTTGGTATATCAGTGCGAAAGTCTAGAAGTTCATCAAGAATTGATTCCTATAAGCGTTATCAAATAAGTGAGAATAATCTAGAAAATGATGGATTTAGTTATGAGAACGGTAGAAAGGAAAATATAGTAGGGGAATCTCTTCATACATCTGAATGTCCCGACTTGGATCTCCTTGCTCAGTCTGCAATTGTTTCATCAAATGCTAGTGATGCTAGGGAGGTGCTCAAAGTTGGCATAGAGACTGTGGTTGGTAATGCTCATACATGTGTAGAATGCTCGAGTTATGAAGATGAGCCTAATGGTTGTGGTGGGTATGTAGAAAATGATGCCTTATCTAGTGGGTCAGATGAAAGTGAAGCATCTGCTGTTACAATCAAGAGGATAAGAGAACAGGTTAGAAGTCAAGGTACAGATGATGCAGCTGAAACTTCCTTTCTAGATGAAGAAAGATACTCGCAAAATGAACTAAATAAACAAAATTCATGTTTATCAAATGTATGCGAAAATTGCCATGGTAAAATGTATGGTGTAGATGGTGATGAACATTTGCCATTAGTTAAACGAGCAAGGGTCAGAATGGGCAAAGCTGCCTTGAACAAGATGTGCAAAGAAGTTGACAAGAAATCTTTGAGTGATAATCTGGCAAATGACGTAGATACAAGATCTTTGTCATCCAGTTGTCATACTTTTGATTCTCAAAGATCATGTGTTGGCTACTTTCCGAGAATGGATCACTCACCTTGCAAAACACCCAGTCAGATTACTGGGAACAATACTGACCTTCTGAATGCCAAATATCTCTCAAATGGAGATCATATATTTGATAGTGAAACTGCTCTACCTCCTTCTAAAAGGCTTCATCGTGCTTTGGAGGCTATGAATGCCTATGTTGCTGATGGTGCTGTTGAGGCTGAAAACACTAAACCATCATCATTTCATGAGTGCACAACCACCACCTCTGGGAAGTTGAGCTCTTTAGAAGTGCAAGATGCTCTCCTTTCCAATGGCGAGAAGTCCTGCTACAATACATTCTTTGTGCTTGGAAATGAATCACCAAGAGCACATAAGATGCAAAAAAATACAAATCAGTCTGAAAGTGCAATTTCCAAAGATAATGATGTAAAGCTTATAACTCCAAATTATGAACTTGTCAACAACCTTTCTGATGTTAAAAACCCCGAAGACTTGCCTATGGATTCTCATATTGATCATGAGAGCATGCTTTTGATGAAGTCGACTACTGATTCATATCAGCTTCACGAGAAACTATTTGACATGGAAACTGATAAGAATTTCTCAGAAGCGGATGAAAATGTTTTAGATTCAAGCAGTAATTCTAATCATGTAGTTCCTACAGTGCAAGGTGATAGTTCCAGGGAAAGGATGTTGGATCTACACCTTTTGTCTGGGGAATCTGTTGTTTGCGATTTAGAGTCTGTTTCAGTGGATGATCGAGGTGGAAACATGTGTTCTGGTCCTGAAAAGAAGCTGAAAGTAGAAAAAGGGTATCTTTTGTTTAGCTGTGCTTCTGAGGGCGTTAAGTCTTTGCAATCCAAATTTAATACGAAATTGAAGCTAGACGTGTAAGCATTTGTGTATTTGTTCATACACTTTCTTATATATCAAACTGTGTTGTAAAAATGATTTTGTTTATTAAATGTTAAGTTTGTCCAATTTAAAAAGTTTCTTCTTGTTTTGTAGGCATGAGCTTAAAAAGAATGCTAGAGCTGCATTGAGCCCTGAGTGTATTGAAATTTCTTCATGTACGAAGGTCAAGCAGTTTAATTCTCCTACTTCTGCTAGTAAAAGTAGAGATTGTAAGGTCGTTGCAGAGGCCATGTTTTCTCAACATCAGTTCAATGGAATGACATTTTCTGAGCAAGCGTCATCTTGTCTTTCAAATAATGGCACAAGAAGTGACATCATTGATCAAGATCAGACTAAATCGCTTCTTAGCAAAGATAAACTGAATTCTTCTGAGTTGTTGCTACCAAGTAACCATAATTCATCAGAGACACTTAGATTTCAAGGAGAAGCAGATCCTTTGTGGAGGGCATTTAAGGCTGCTGTACGATCTGTATCTCGCACAAAAGAGAGCATTGCTCGTGCCACACGCCTTGCATTGGATTGTGCAAAACATGGCATGTGCCATGAGGTGAGTTTTATCTATCTATTGGTTTGACATTACCTTTTTTATTGATAGGATATGAATTACATGTATTTCTGTTTTAGGGAGCTTGTTTGTTTTTTATAATTTTCTTCACATGATTACAGTAAAATGTGATTTTTGTCTGCATGATCTTAGCTTTACAAATTTTAGATTTTAGGCTTGGTTTTCTTTTAACTTCTAATTATTTTCTTCTTCAATGTTTTGGTCTCATTTTGATATTTAATTTAATACTATGCTTGATTATAAAAAAGCAGCAAAGTTGGTCACAGAGTTAAAACAACTCAACTTTACTGCAATAAATTATAAAAATTGTCATTTGAAGCAGTTTGCTTTGGTGTCTCACCATTATTTAGGGGATAGAGGGGAGACCAGGGGCAATTTTTATTATTATTATTATTATTATTATTATTATTATTATTGTGTAGCCAAACATTAATACTTATCAAGGTTTGCCTTTTTGGTTGTTGGTCTCGCCTTGGACAGTTTGAAAAGAGAGATCTTGGAGAGATCCCTGAGAGGTACAGGAAATGCCAGGATATCGAAAATGTTGATGAATAACCATTGTAATAGATAATGTCCCACTGCTTATACGATCTGTTAGTTTAAAGTAACAATTTGACTTATCTTTATATGCGCGAAATGAGAATGATAATATTTTTATAAATCATAGCAATTACAAATTTTTATTTTCATTTTCTATATAATTTTATGTAAAAAAATATTGATGTTAAATGCGAACAAACAATTAAATTCTGATATTAAGATTAACAGCTAAAAATTATTAAGTTTCATAGTAATAAAAATGATGAAAAAATATTTGCAATAAACTATATATATAAAATAATGAACATAGTATATGATGTATAAACTAGCAATACATTATTTATAAAAATAGCCGAGATTCCCTGAGATTTTGAATTTTCTCTGGAAAATCGCGAGAAACTTTCGAGATTCCGACGAGTAAGGGAGTTTTGTTCTCTGGTGATCATCTCTTATCAGGATCCTCCCAAGGCCAAGATATCGTGAGGTGGCAACACCGGAATCCATGGTTGAATAGTCAAAATTGGAGATGGAGAGCGATGTTGCATACTGTAGTAAACTTTGTATTTCACAAGGTCCTGCTAAAATAAGAGGAAAATTTTATTTTAAAAAGGATGAAGATTCTAGGTTTATCTAGATTGCATCTTGGCTTAGTAATAAAACCTACATCTAAGCTGAGGTGTAAACTTTGTATCCCCAAATTCCTACTAAAATTAGACAAAAAATTTATCCTAAAATGATGAAGATTCTAGGTTTATCTAGATTGAATCTTTGCTTATTAAGAAATGTTACATTTAAGATGAGGTTACTGGAGGTAAGAACGTTTGTATGAGTATATGGTAAGGTTATGAAGGGCATTGTCTTCATTCATATTATAAGAGTAGTGGAGGATGGTTTAGTTTGACAAAATGTTTGTGAAATCGTTTATGTTGGTTTTGTTGTCATGTCAATGGAGGCCTGTGTGTGGTTGGAAATGTATGATGTACACTTTCATAATCTAGGTTAAAAAGGTAGAAGAAGTTCAAAGAAATGTGGTTGGGTCCTTGGAGGCAGTTAGAAAGGTGTGAAAATTTGTGATTTTGATTTTGACGTGGTCTACAACTGCAGGAGAATCGAGATGGCAGGCCAGCCTGCCTACTTTGTGTTCTGGACCACTGAAATTCTAGTGCTAGCCAAATTTATGGTTCACCTAATGTTCTAATTTTGGATTCAATATTACCTCCTTCCTTGGAAGTTCTTCTTTTGGTGTTGACATGATATGTGAATGCACTGGAGTTTTGAGTCAATGGATTTTTCTTTTTGTTCATATTCAAATGCTCCATCGTTGGACTGGCAGAGCTTGCATCAAGAGTTCTTGGGTGACTGGTAATTGATCCCAAGATGTTGACACTCTTTGAAATGCTAGTTGTTTCTAAAAAGCTTATGCTATCTGCTCATGTCAAATAGATTTGAAGTTAGGTATGTTGAACATGTGTTTTCACTGCTGCGGGACATGTCTTTTTGATTAGGCTAATATGGAAATTTTGAGAATTGATGCATTTAGAATTTTGGACTTGAATGGAAGATATCATCTTGATGTGTGTTGCAGTGCATATTTGTATGTACTACAACACTTTGTCGGACCCGCTTGAGAAGGCTCACCACTTATCTATGCATGTCAAGTTTAAGCTGTGTGACCTTCTTCAAGATTCATATTTCCCCTTATTTTTTCGTGAATATTAGAGGTCACATGCTTTAAGTAGGTTTGAGAGGAGGGGGATCTTTTGTGTGTGTGTGGGGGGGGGGGAGTTAGGGGTTGTATCAGAATGAGCTGAAAATATCTAGAACGAAACCCTAGTCTTCCAATGCTGTCTCCCCAAGATGGAGAACACAAGTTTACATCACTGCTATCTCCTTACTTTCATTTATCTGCCCCAGTCCCAGCATAAGATCATGGGGAATGTTCTCTGCATTGCATAAGCCTCTTGTGTTGCGGCACACATATAGAGGCCTTTTTTTGAAGTTTGAGACATTGGGAAGCAAGGAGGACATTGAACTTTTAACCTTTTTAATTCTATTTCATCTATTTTATGTTCCTTTTATGCTGGTGAATGTGATTGATTGTTATTCTTGGCATTTTCTTTCAGGTGATTAAGCTTCTTCTTAGAAGTTTAGAAAGTGAATCAAACTTACATCGGAGGATAGATCTGTTCTTTTTGGTTGATTCCATTACTCAGTGTGCTCGTGGTCAGAAAGGTAGGTTGATCAATTTGAAGTTTAGTGGCATTCGCAGTTGGCGACATGTTAGTTAATGTCATTTATGAAAATAATTGTGTTAAAATTACCAGATGTCAAAGGGGGTAATTATTCTTCAGCAGTGGAAGTAGCGCTTCCACGTTTGCTGTCTGCTGCTGCACCTCCAGGAAACGACGCTCGGGAAAACCGCAAGCAATGCCTCAAGGTAGATTTTTTTCCCTTGTTCAATGTAGTCTCATCTTTATCTGTTTTTAAAATTTTCCTAATTGCTCACCGTGAGCAGGTTTTACGGCTTTGGCTTGAAAGGAAAATTCTCCCTGAATCCATTGTGAGGCAGCAATTGCAAGAGCTTGAATCCTGTGATGAAGCACCTTATAGTTATTCTGTTCATCCTACTAGAACTGAGCGGGGGATAAATGATCCTCTTGTGGAAGTTGAAGGGATGCTTGTTGATGAGTATGGAAGGTAAGCATAATTCTTTGCTATTCCATCCTCGTGTTTTGCAATATTAAGCTTGTATTAAATCTTAAACATCCTCCTCATTGGACTATGCATCTAACTTCAGCAACACAAGTATGCAACTTTCGGGGTTCACTATGCCACAAATGCTTGAAGATGAAAAAGAGACATTCCATAATGATGTACAAATTTTTGAGGCTGTTACTCCTGAAAGAGATCCTGCGATTCCAGATTCTGGATTGGAGGAAGGCCCTGTGGTTGCTGTTGAACGACATCCACATATTTTAGAAGAGGTTGATGGTGAGCTTGAGATGGAGGACGTGGCCCCATCATGTGATTCAGATGTGAACGCTGGATCCTCAGTGCCATTTGTTCCACCACTTCCAGAAGAGTTGCCACCCTCTCCCCCACCTTTACCAGTCTCACCGCCTCCTGCTGCTCCGTCTATTCTTCCATCACCTCTTACTCAACAGCCTGTTATTCAGTTGCCTTCAGTATTTGCACAAGTAAGTCTATTTGTAAATGACAATCAGACTTTAAATAGTCGTCAGTGGAAGTGTGAGCTTTGCTTTTTGAGCTTGTTTGATTTTGAGTCTTTCTTTTATTTTGTTATTATCTTGGAAGTTTTTGAACTTTTAAGAGATATTCATCCTAGTATGTCAAGTCCAGTTTCGTGTGCTTTACTGGACTTCTCTAGGTTTGTGTGATGTTTCTTAACAGTGATTGCTTTCCTTGAACAGGGTGTTGGGGAACATTGGCCAAGACAACCAAATTTTTCCTGTGTAAAGTCGGTGTTTCTGGAGTCATTTCCTTGTCATTCTCCAGGACTTGGAAACAGTTCTATGCAAGCTTCAACAATTCTGCCTTTCAGATCCTATGGCATCTCTCGGGGATCTCATTCAGCCATACACCCTTCAAATAATAATATAAGAAGATTTGACACAGGAGTGCTTCCCCATAAGCCATACCATATTCGACCGCCTCCTTCTACTGTGTCAAGTCAGTTCTCGTATGTTCAAGCAAACTCACATCAGCGAAGTCAACCAAGAAACTATTCATCGAATATTGTCCACCAAAGATCCAATTTTGAACCTGAGATTCATGGAAGTAATCAGGGTGCTTGTCGAAATAGGATGAACCTTGTGGAACGGACAACTAATGAAAGATGTAGATATTCCTCACCTACAAATTTAGGTAGGTATAGTATTTTATTTTGCATGAGTTTACTTTCCAAAGTTATATGCTTTCTTAATTCTTTGGATTCTTATATGTAGGCCAAAGACATGATAAAAGTGAAGGTTTTCGTCCGCCCATTCCTTATCGTCCTCTGTCTGCTGAACGGCCAATCTCAGATCATGGGTGGCATATTGCTCATAGGCCACTGCCTCAACGGCACCATTCAGCTGTTTCACCTCCTTTTCAAAGTTCGACTAGAGGTGCTTAAGGATATATATTGCTATACAGTCTTTTTTTAAAATCATTTTCTCTGTATGAATTAAAAGGCTTGCACTTTTTTCCCTCTTTCTTTTTGTTTTTTAATATTTTTAATATTTTGAAATGTTCACAGTATCATACCTTTTTCACCCTTGCTTTTTTTTTTCTGCACACAATTCTATCTGCTAGTTGAAATGATTCTCACATATGTTTTTATACATTGAACTTTGCAGCTCCACAATTTTGGAGGCCCGGATAAGGCTATGACATTGATTAAAGTAGCGGTATGTACGTCACAGCTTCATGTATTTATTTTGTTGGAGGTCGCCATCTTCAGTTCTCTTTCTTATTTGTTAAGGATGTTTGACAGGTGTAATTGTATATTGTTTGGACCAGTGGGACCAAGGTTTTTCTCCTTTGAAATGATCAGCTGGAACGCTGATCAGTTGTGACCAAATATATTTATGGACGGCTTGTGGTCAATAACATGGGAGCAGTCTTTGTACATAAATTGTACAAAATCAGGTCTGTGGGGGTGGGTAGTGGTCGATTAGTATTGCTTTTAGTGTTGAGCTGTTTTATGTATCAGGCAATCTTGTTAATCTTTTCTCCTACATTTTGTTATATTCTCGTATGGTCGGCGATCAATGGTAAGAGCATTTACACCTCGGTTTTCAATTTTTGAAATTATAAAATATTTAATCAAATTTTCTTCTTTTCATTGGTGAATCTTCTATGTGTGCCCTTGGGAATCAATTTGGAATGTGAATTATCATTCATACATTTTTGTATACAGTAAATAATGCAATGAATGTATTAATTTCGACAGAATTCGTATATTTGTAGCTGTTCGGTTTAAATTAGCTGGCACGACGTTGGGGGGATCGTGTGTATACTGCAAACACCCTTATTTTTTCTGTTGTAGCCTTGTTTGAATTTCTATTTATGTCTTCTCTTTTTTCTTTTTTTTTTCTTTTTCTTTTCCCCAAGCATTTCCATCATTTTCTTGCTTTAAACACAAACTAACATGGCATGGCGTAAGATTTAAGGTGTGGTGCCATGGTTTGGAATGTACGACATTGGCAAGCAAATGGCCTGTATGAGAGGGTATTATAGTACGAAGTCTTGCATTTTTTTCTATGTAAAAATTGTGATAAAGTATTCCTTTCTCGACAGATTGTGCTTTTTATTTTTTGCAGAAATATAAATGGGATGCTCAATTCGAAAAATACGTGTAAGGATAGGACTGAAGGTCACCTCTGCCTGGCAAAATGCTCAATTGGGAAATATAATGCTTGGGATGCTCAAAAAGCATCCGTGCTATTCTCAGGGGTGGGTGTGGACGTCTAAATTTGTCAATCTGTTTGATGTCTGAAGCACGTCCAATTGAATTTGACCCACCGAATTCGATCTAATTAGAATAGATTAAATATGGATATTTTTTTATCCGACCGAGTATTTGATATTTTATATCAATAATATAATATTTTTAACATTTGTAAGACTAATATTATAGTTTATGAAAATTTTAAAATATAAATATACAATAAAATTAATTAAGTTTATACATAAAATTGATATTTAATATCTTAAATATCTAAAAATGACATATATATAAAAATGATAAAAGTCACTCTTATATTTAAGAATTTAGAACTATACATTCACATTAATAATCATATCAAACCACTCACAATTTAGTTAGCATGCTCTAAAATTTTAAAGTCAAACAAAAAATAATATACATATAGAAACTTTAAAATAATCATTGACATCAAAATATAGTCCAATATTGCATATACTTAAAAGATAAAATATTGTAATAATTGATTCTTCATCTAACTCACCTACATTAAAAAATATTAAAAAATTTAATTACTCATATTTTATATCCTCTTTATTTTAAAATTAGGATATTTCCCTTCAATATACCTTTATAAACGAGTAGTTGGATAACTTTCAGTTCCCTCAAACTTCTTTTCACAATAACCACAAATAGATATTCCATTCTTCTAATATTTTCTATCAAAATAGGTGCATATTCCAGATGTTATTTTTCTCTTTTTAATAATATACTGTTTATATATTTTCCTTCTTTAGCAATCAAATTTTTACTATCATTTTCACCTCTACTTTGTTCAGTTAGAGTTAATAATAAACTTGTATGATCCATCTTTGAAAAAAATATATCACATTATAAACATAATGTAAAACCAGTGATCTGAGTCTGGGTTTTATGCTTATGAATTGATCGGTTCAATCGTCGGTTCAAATTGAATATGTTTTCGAATATATGTACTGAGTCAACGCTGGTCAGGTGTATGAGCCATGAGGGTCATGATATTAAAGTATATGATGATAATATTATGAATACAACAGAAAAGAATGGGTTATCAAAATATATGAGAGTATGCCAATTATTTTTTTATTTTATATATAGTTGATTGTGGAATTAATTTAGGCCGTTTACCCCGTTAGGATGCATTACGAGGAATTTGGGTGGGTTGTTAGTTGTAGAATGTCATTGTGATGTTGTAGTGTTTATTTTATTTTATGGGATTTTTTTTCTGATTTTATGGATTTTTTTAAGATTTATTCCGAGTTAGTTATTATTATTGACTCGAGACATGAACGAGTCAAGTCTTATTTACGATATTGCCATCAATCAAACCCTCGACCCATTTTCTCTTTGCCGTCCATGCCGCGCCGCCCCCTTGTCGTGGTTGCCGCCGCCGCTGACGTCGCCCTGCCGCCGATCATCACCGCCAGGCCCTGCCACGGCATTGCCGTGATGCCTCGAGCACCCCCACCGTCGCCCGGCCTCCATGACGCCGGAATCACCGCTCGTCGTCGATTTCGCTACCGATTACCCTCTACTCGCGTCGTCGATTCCGCTGCCGACGATCATCGCCGCAGCCGTCCAGTCACCGCTTTGACATTGCCAACCTTCCTACGGCCTTCCCTGACAATAGCAGAGCCCATCGCCGCCCAGGCTGGCCGGATCTAATCACCTACCACAGACCGCCTCTGTTTAACCATTTTCTGGCTAGCCGCCACCTCCGCCGAGCAAGTCAATGTTGTAAATGGTTAGCTCGCCGAGCCGATTCCAACGGTTCTAGCAGAGGTTCGCTGGTAGTGCAAAGAGCGGCGGCAGAGGGTAGGCGGCGGCGCAGAAGGTTTCAAACTGTCTGCGGACATTGCTTAGGCCCGATGGACAATTCGATGTCCGAAGTTGGTCAGACAAATTTTGTTCGACAAAATTTCGGACTGACGTAGATAATAATTTATCCGACGTCCATCCGACCGATGCCCACCCCTAGCTATTCTTCTCCACTTGGTTTTTATTATGAATATCGTCTACTCCAATGCCTTATCGTCTTTAAATTTTTGTAATTTATACGAAATGAGATTAAAGAAAAAGAAAATTACGTAAGTTAGGCAGTGGAAGTAGTCAACCTGATAATTTTTTATGTAAATTATAGGTATCTATATACACACAAAAACGATAGAATGTAAATTATTTTTTATTTGGGAAATTTGTGAACCTCTATTGTGGCCACTTGTAGGTAGATATTAGCCCGCTCCAGCATAACTGAATGTTTGTTGAAAATTTAATGCCCAAGACTCCGGTTCACAAATTAGAAAGGGGTCACACTTTAACATTTCTGCATATGTGTGTGTAGTTATTTAATTAAGATTATATATAATTTTAATTAAATGAATATAATGAATAATTAACCACAAGATATATATAAAAAGGAAAAAGAGTTTTTGAGCTAAGGATAGAAAAAGGAAAATTCATGCTATCCAACTTAATATGGAGCTACTGATTACTGGGACAGCTTGATTAGACTTATCTTTAAAAAAAAATCCACTAACCCTCCTATGTGACGTTAGTGGCCAGATATAGCCAAGGTCAGATGGACCAAGCCGCCTTTGGCTTGACTGGCCATGGTGTGGCCTGCCTGATCTTGGCGGGATCTGACAGCATTTTAATTAGGGATCGATCAAATTCGATCGTGATATACTATGGTCAAATCCGATTAGGTGTTGGTTAAATTCAGACCTGCTATAGTTGGCTAGTTAGATATGGCCACAGCTAGCCTAGTCGTGCCCGTTGGCCATATCTCACTTTGGGCATCCGAATTAGCTGACCTTAGCTGAATGTGCAACGACCCGTCAAGTGTAACATGGTAACTTATTTATTTATTTAAAAATAATTAATTAAATTAAAGATATATATAGATATATCTTCACTTATATAAATTATACTATACTTATATTTTTCACCCACTGTTCGTCCAAATTTGTCACCGCACCCCTCGGCTCAATCATGACGGTTAACCCAGCTAGTCGTGGTTGAACCCGTGGTTATGCTTAATTTAATAGAAATAAGATACGTGAGATTTATTCGGAAGGAGGGAAAGGGGTGGACGCCGGAACACCAAGCACCAAGGGGTGGAAGCCGGAACACCAAGCACCAAGGGGTGGAAGCCGGAACACCAAGCACCAAGGGGTGCATGTGTTGGCGTGCAGCACTTCAGCCGGGTGTCTATATAAGGAGATGTTATCCTTATGTAGAAGGGGGAGAAAAATAAAATCAGATCAAAAGTGATCAAGTGTGGGTGAGTGCCTCCCTGCGTGCGGTGTGTGGCTGCAACCAGCCTTGGTCGGGGCCAAGTGCTGGGCACACCCGGTAAGCTGTCGGTGCAGCGTTGTCCACCTGTGACCGAACCATCCAGTTCTATTCCAGCAGCCTCGAGCCTGCGTGCCGAGTGCTGGGGAAGTCCTGTCGAGTGTGTGTGTCGAAATGGCCATCCCACCGAGTGCATAAGAATTGTCTAAGTGTTATTGGATACTTGTGACTCTTTAGTCTCATCCCGCTGTCTCTTTGCGCGGCAAGGGCGCCTCGGTCCCACCGAACCCTTTCCAACCCAACGCGGGAACACTCTAACCCGCACCAGCGGATGAACCCGCGCCCGAACACCCACTTTATTAAAATAAGGGCTAGGTGTTAGTTATAATTTAAGAAATTTAACTTAGATAATTATATAAGTACGTATAGTGAATGTGGATAGTAAATGTATATTAAATATTTTTTCATTTATATATTTAATCTTTGACAGATATTGGTTGTAAAATTAATTTTTTGTATGGTTATTATATAATCCATTAGTATCATCGAGGGTGGAGTGGGAGAGTGGTGTTTTATATAGAGTCACATTTAGTTCTGCCCGGGAGCAATACCTGTGGAGACGTGCCTCTCCACCGTCGATGATTATGAGAATTGCGGTGAAAATATACGTTAGCAGCGTCGCTATCAGGAGAAATTAAATTTTTTTGTATATATATATTTGTTGGTATCTACTTATCATGGTCACGAGGCCCGCAGAGTCATTAGAAAAAAGAAAAAGCCAATAAAACAGAGAAGTGTGAGGAGAGCCATCACGTAGAGGAAAGTTGGAGGGAGATATGGAAGCTTGATCTCCGTCTCACCTCCGCCTCTCCTCCGTGTCTATGTCCATCTAAAGATGAACACGTCCCTAACTCCCTCTTCAAGCCACCTCCATTTATAATTACCCCCCATCCCTTCAGAAACGTGGGAGGAGTGGCACCAAGGCTCCTCGCCACGCCGCCGAGAGAGAGGAGAAAGAGAAGAGAGAGGAGAGAAATAAGAAGAGCCACGGGAGGGAGAGAGCCACCGAAGACGCATTGCTGGAGTCCTCCCCGTCTTGCCCCAGACCCATTACCGCCGGCCAAAGCTGCTGTCGAAGCCGTCTGTTGACAAGAATTGCTAAAATTCCATGTTTTGCAGGTTTTCCGACCACTTTCCGGCTTGTTTTCTGGCCAACCAAGGCGACCCGGGACATACCGTGTTACCAAACCATTATTCATCATCCAAGAATATCAAGATGGCCCGTACCATAGCACCGGAAAGCCTCGCCATTGCTGGAAATCGCCTCAAAAGTGCCTCGCCGGAGGAGAAGAAGAATTAGACTAGCCGCCACTTTTACGGGCGTTTTTCTACCAGACAGCCTTACCTATGGCCAAATTTGGAAGTCCAAAGTGTTTAAATCATCGTATTTAGAGGATCCAGTCCAAGAACCGCCATCGAATCTTGTCTCTCTCGCCGGAATCCGCCCCAAAATTCTCGGCGATAACAGGCGATCTCGAATTTTTCCGGCGACTCCACCACCAGCCGGCGTATTATAGGGCCTAACGGCCATATTATCACCACCACACGACTCCCATTTCCATACCCTGTCGATATGGGCACTCGCAGGAGGTATCTGTCGTCCCAGTTGCCGTCGCCGGAACCGTTCCCGCCGACTGTCGCACCACCTTGCATGCGGACCCATCGGGCTCACCTAAAGACTGACCGATTCCGTTCGCCTTACCATGTCCGCGCTGCCCTGATCGCCGTCCGCGACTAGATTTGTTACCCACTTTCGCCATTGGTGCACCCAGTTTATGACGACGCTGCGTACGCCACTTGATTCGGCCACCTGATCGAGCCCGGTCCAAGACGATTTTTTAACCGGACCGACCAAAAGCTGGTCTGGTTCGAGCCTCTTCATTCCAAAAAGTGATTTGATTGGTATCATCCAAGGTGTTGTACGTATTATATCATTATATCATTGAACAAATTTATCGTTGTACAAATTCCAGGAAGAACGATACTTGATTAAATTTATTCTAAAAATTTTTTATACTCCAATTTGTGTAAATTTTGGTAACCCATCATCTTTTAATAGTTTGGGCACACTAGTGAAGTTATCCTACCATTCAAAAATTAGATCCAGACCATTTAATTTTGAGGCTGAAATTTTTTTCTATTGGTGTAAATTATAAAACAAAAAAAAATATTGAATTTGTGAGAAAAACCCTTTAAGAACTCCATACTCCTTTTATTCTGGGTCATTCGAACCATTTTCAAAAGTTTTGAAAAAGGAGCAATCAATAAGATTTCTTTATTCCTTTTCAAAAAAAAAAAGTGAAATTAATTTCCCCCTCTTTTCACGTGGATTAGAAGATTGGCCTAACAATAAAAAGAATGATCTTTATGAATAAACGAATTTTTAAAATCTTTAAGTGATTTCTTGATCTTTGACCCTCTCAATTGCTACATCTGTCCTGATCTGTGCAAAAGGACGGGTATATTTATTTATCTCTTGATTTAAAGGAGGGGCATGTTTAAAAAAAAATCACTGGATGACTAGTACTAATTAGGGTGGGTGAGTAATTGGTACTTATATAAAAAAGTAATAATAAAAAAATTAACCCCATCACAAATATTAAGCCTGACTTCCCACAAATATGAAACAAAAAATAAAAAATAAAAACAAAACCCCTTCCTCCTGGCCATGGCCGCCACTGCCGCTTCCGTTTAACATCTTCTCTCCTCTCCACCACCAAACCAATTAGTCTCCTCTCCCCCGATCTTCCCCATCCACAGCGAAGAAGGCGATACCCTTCCAATTCCATCCACCGACTTCTCCGTCGATTTCCTTCCCGGCCAACGGGTTTTTCACGGCAGGCAAGCTTTCTTTTATGCCCCTCTCCCCCTTCCCCCTTCCTCCGTTCGTGTCCCATATCGCCGGCGGCGGTAAATCGTCGCCGACTTATCGCCCGTATCGTATTGCGGGGTGGACTTTGTGTCGTCTACCTGCCGACTTATTTTGACATTGCAAATTATGGTTACGGAAAGAGTGCATCATTTTTTATATGGAGAAACTCGTGACTTTGCAACCCAATGTTGAGTATATGTTTGATTGTCTAGCTGAAATCGTGTTCTTAGTCAGCTTTTGGGGTATAATTTGGTCGTTACTTGTGAGCTTTTTGTTTTTTTTTTCTGTGGCGAAATGATCCATGACTTTTGACGATGTTGCTGTAAAAATGCTTATTGGTCGATGGCTTTGTTGTGGTTTTGATGGAGAATGAAGCCAAATTCTATTGAGTTTTAAGTGCATGCGAGATTGGGTTGTGCGGCCTCTGTCCGGTGAGGAAATAAGTGCAGTCTGTTGGCGATTTATGTAGCTGATATTGTACGCTTAGTTTTTGGCGAACAGTTTTGCGATGAATCTTTTAATCGAGAGGGCACCATTTGGTTTAGTGTTTAGTATGAGATTTTGGTATCCTCCCCAGGGGGAATCAGATCAAAGTGATGTGTCTTTTCTTTTTTTTTCTATGGAAGGATTTTTTGCCTTCATTTTGATTGGGAATGAGTGATGCCAATTGGTTGTGTGTAGAGTACAAGATTGTGTTCCATAGCCTTTTCTCTTTGTTAATGATTTTAATTGATAGTCTGGTGGTCTGACTTATTGATAGTTACTGCCAACTACATTGTCTTCAAGAACTTTTATGTTTTTTAACACTTGTGTATTGTCAGAAAGCCACCTGATTGATTGCAAGCGAAGTGAAGAAATACTTGTTTCCATAACATTGACTAAATCATGGGCCGGGCGTACTATTTGGCTTGCTATTCAAGAAAGGTAAGGGAAACTCTTCCACTACCGCCTATCCAGTAGGGAACAAGGTTTTCCTTATCTATATGGCAATATATTATTGGTACTGGCTTTGCAGTTACGAGATGTTCAGAAAACATGTCACAAAAACCCTGTCAACTTTGCTAGGCACTTTTCAAGCGGTGCTATCTCTTCTGCTGATAAACAGACAGGTGAGCATATGTTTGCCTAACCCATATTTGTTTTCTTTGTGTATGCACAAGCCCTAAGAGAAAAAATCTTTGTTTAAGTTCTTTCTGCTATTAGTTCACCTTTTGGATAGGAACATACTTTATTTTTATTTCTATTTGAGAACTAATACTGGGATATTTTTTACGATTGGCCTATGGTCGGTCTTCTATTTCTTCAATTCCATTTTCTTTATTCTTTTGAGCATCTGCAGTCTGTTTATGTCTTGATCGAATATCTAAGATTCTATGACTAGCTTCATTTCAACCATACAAGCTTAAAATCTGCTGCATCTTACTCCTTTCCCTGTAAATGTCTCAGATTATGTAGACAATTCCCCTCATCTGTGTATATTGGCTTCCCTTTGAGAGGTTTTTTTTTCCAGATATTTCAAGGTCTTATCGTCATGGTAATTCTCGCGGAATCAATGCTGGGAAACTTATTCCCACATTTGGAAGAGCTTTTAATACAGTAACTAGCTCGGAAATATTGGTATTAATTTTGTGCCAGAGTGTCACTTTTTACTTGTATTATTTTTTGCCTATAACTTAAAATTAATTTCTGAATGATTTTTTACAGGCCATAAGACCGGGAAATGCTAACAGTTTTTCATCCAATGGAAAACAAATTGGCATACCAGTATTTGGAATCGGGCCCAACAACATTCTGTTCGTGTCATTCTTTATTGCTCATTCCAGTTTACTTTTTCGTTTGGCAGTTTTTGCATATGAAGTTTTTCTTTTCTTTTTTTGGTTATCAGCCAGCAAGCATCATGTGGGAGAGGCTTTTCGACTGATTCTGGTAATTGGCATTTTTAGTCTCGTTTTTATGCAGATGTGTAATTCCCTGTGAAAGCTTTCCGTTCTTTGTGAAAAACTGTAATGTTTCAAGTTTCGAACTATACGATGAAGATGCAAAAAAATTAGTGATTGTAAATTAGTTTTGTTGATGGTGTGAATTCTGACTTTTTTTATTTGAAGATCTGTTGCTATCCCAGTGTTGTTGAAACACACAATATACATCAATCTTATGGTTTTTTAGATATCATTTAATTTGCGAGAACTGGTATCAGCCAGGATGTGGGGAGGGCTAGACTCATGAGTGATTATCAATGTGATATAGACTAAAGAGCGAAGTCTCTGTCTTATCTATGCAAATAATAGAGAAGGCTATGTATTTTTTTTTCCAGAAATTGCTACTAACAGATTTAAAGGGGTACTTTTGTTGAGACCAGAATGAGTACAACTGCAAAATGGGGTTGATTGCAGAACATGGAACGAATATCATGATAGTTAGGGCAATGAGACTGGACAGTATCCCTCAGTCTATGGTCTTTGCAAATTGCAACAAATGTCTCATATTTACTTTTACTAGTCATAGTATATTTCTGTTTGCTTTCACTCAAGATTTTGCAGCTTACCATGTGAACAATTGTATTATCTCTTGTCATCTGTTTTCTTTTTCTTTGTAAAGATTAAATTGATTACCTTATTTATGTTTTTTTATGACGACATCATTGTTTTGGAATATTAAATACATACTGTTTCTTCAGGGCTTCCTCCGCACCAAGAGATTGGAATGCCATCACTCTCTCCTACAATGACCGAGGCAAGTGTATCAAAAAAAATTTAAGATGATGTTTAGATGAAGTCCGCTGATGTGAAATTGAAGCTGTAAAAATATCGACAGGGTAACATAGCACGGTGGTTGAAAAAAGAAGGGGACAAGGTCGCTCCCGGGGAAGTTTTGTGTGAAGTTGAAACAGTAAGTAAAATAAACTTGATCTTTGTGTTTTTGAAACCGATTTTGTGTGAATTCGAGGATGATCAATCAGTTTGTTTTCTGTTATAGGACAAGGCAACAGTCGAGATGGAATGTATGGAGGAAGGCTATCTTGCTAAAATAATTCATGGTGATGGATCAAAGGAGATCAAAGTTGGTGAGGTACAGTAGATTGTAAAGTATAGACAGATGGATTCCTGTTAATTTTAGCTTCTTGTGTTAAGAATGAATAACCGGAATTCATTAATTTATTACTGCTAAAGTATTGCCTTGTTGGCCATATTTGTAGTAGTCATCTAGTTTTTCACAGGCTTATCTTGCTTGCTATTTTCAGGTTTTTCTGAGATGTAACATAATGTATGATGGACAATGTTCATAAAAAGATATAGTGTTTTGGTTGATGGATGCATTTTGATTGCTCATGAATGGCATTGATTTCTCATGAATGACACAAGTATTTTTTCTTGTTAATAATTACTAGATTATTGCCATCACTGTGGAGGAAGAGGAGGATGTTGCAAAGTTTAAGGATTACAAGCCTGGCAAGGCTGATGATTGGTCAAAACCTTCATCATCTAGCTCTGCTTCATCACCTAGAGTAGAACCAGAGGAACCGCCTACTCCTGTAGAGTCAAAGACTACTGCAAAGCCAGATACTAGTTCACACGAGCAAGACCGTATATTTATTAGTCCCGTGGCTAGGAAATTGGCAGAAGACAATAATGTAAGCAAAATTCTTAATTTTGATTCTGTATATCATACAAAATTATCATATTATATATAACTTGTATTTTTTGTCATGCTATATGTTTTAGGTGCCTATTTCAAGTGTCAAAGGAACTGGTCCTGATGGGAGAATTGTGAAGGCTGACATTGAAGGCTATTTGGGTGAGTTTTAATGTTTCTTTTTTTTTTTTAATATTTGTTAAGTCACTCTCATCCTGTTCATTTGTTGCCAAGGTTGTCCTTTACTTCTTTTCTTCTCATCTGGAGGTTTATATCTGTTTTGTTGCATTAGCCAGGAAGCTGTGTTCTAAATGTAAAACATACATGTGTCCATTTTGCGAATGTAGAAGCAGGATGTGTAAACTGTCAAGGGGTACTTAAGATCATGATTTTATGTGGTTTTGGTGGGCTTATATATTAAATTTGCCATTTATAAGTTCCAGTAGTGTTACTGAAGTGATTAAAAATCTACTATCAGCTAATAATAGATCACCAAGTGACTACCAAGATTCTCAGATTTGATAGGTTGGTCACTCTATTGGCTGTTGGAAGCAGACAAATAGAGTTTTTATTTTGAAGAAACAATAAGACATAACTTGTTTTCACTGTTGAAGCTGTACCAAAGGTTGGGTCATGGTTCACAGACTGTAGTGCAGCTTAGGTATTAAATTTACATTTTGCCCAATGAATATGTTAAAATTTTTATTGCATGCCTGGGTGCAATCTATAACTGGGAGAATGATCGCTGTTGAGTACTGAAATGAATCACTCACCAACTGCTTTCTTAGTCTTCCAATCCCCTGGAAATGCTAAATTAGGAATTTTAAGCAGAACCTGATCTTCTCGCTGCTGAAACAAACCTTATAGTTTTGTCATGATGTGTTTTCTTTTTCCATTTGGCGTCAAGGATATGTGTGCTCTTTGTTTGCTGTGCTTGCTTTCTTCTTATATATTTTTATCTACTCTAACTGGCTACAATAATTCAGCTGGAGCTGTGAAGGACGCCCCTTCAGCAACATCCAAGGTTACAGGTCCTGCATCCGGGATTGATTATTCAGACATGCCAATTTCACAAATTAGGAAAGTATGTTCAGTTTGGTGCTTAGCTTGTCATTAACATTATCTGTTATGCTGCTTATGTTATTGTATATGCCCGAGCTTTGTTGTAGGTCACTGCTTCACGTTTGCTGCTCTCAAAGCAGACTATTCCTCACTATTATTTGACTGTCGATACACGTGTTGACAAGCTCATGGCGTATGAATTTTATTTCTATTTTATGTTCCTTTTTAATTTATAGGTTGTTATTGTTCTTTTATATTCCGCATGTATTATTATATTTGTCTTTAATTTTTTTTGTTCATTCTTTCTATGTTCTCTACTTTAGTTTGAGGAGCGAGCTCAATACCCTTCAGGAAGCCTCGGGTGGAAAGCGGATTTCTGTCAATGATCTTGTCATTAAGGTGTTTTGTCTTACTTCATTAGATATAATCCATTACTCAAATTTCTTACTCTCTTTTTTGTTGAGGCATCTGTATGTTGTGGTGATATTTAATCTTTATTGTTGGATAAAGGGAGTTGTCTCCATGTTATTTGTTGCTTTTAAAACAGTGTTAATTTTCAATTAAGATATTAAACTTCTTGCAGGAATCAGGCTCTTCAATATCTTTTAAACATGTCTTATCTCAGGGCATACAAGTCCAGTCATTGTTGGCTTATATTTTTATGTGTGTAATTTGATAAACGGATAGTTGCATTCTTAAAAGATTTTCCTCTCCTTAAAAAATGCAACTGGTACTAGAAAATGTAGAAATCTTTGCTGTTGAAGTTTTCTTTAATAGTTAAAACTGTTTTTTGGGTGTATGTTCTATCTCAGGTCATTGAGAACTGTCGTTATGCTTTATGTGACTCCCTTCATCTATATTCATATATTATCATCTAAAATCCTTAGTTTCTTTGACATCATATACATATAAATAATAAGCATTTGCTATCATTGTTAAATTGCAGGCTGCTGCCTTGGCATTGCGCAAGGTTCCTCAATGTAATAGCTCTTGGATGAATGAATTTATCCGCCAGTTAGTATTATAAAACACCCCCTTTGTTTTATTATTATTTACTTAAGTACAAGGTTATACATCTCAATTATTGCTGTGGCAGGTACAATAATGTAAACATTGGTGTTGCTGTGCAAACAGATAATGGGCTTTTTGTCCCTGTCATCAAGGTATGTAAGATTTTCCTTTCATTTTGGTTATTGCATGCTGTGATCTTGATTGCTAGGAGGTTGACACTGCTTATATAAGAAAACTGCAGGATGCAGACAAAAAGGGGTTATCTAAAATCGCTGAGGAGGTCAAACATTTAGCTCAAAAGGCGAAGGAGAACAGTTTGAAGCCTGGAGACTATGAAGTATGTCTTTTGGCTTAAAGGGGTGTCTTTCATGCTTAAATTCGCTTAAGAAAAATGATAAAAAAATTTTTGCAGGGAGGAACGTTTACAATATCCAATTTAGGAGGTCCTTTTGGAATTAAGCAGTTTTGTGCTATAATTAATCCTCCTCAATCTGCCATCCTTGCTATTGGCTCTGGTAAGGCCCTCAAAAAGTAGTGTTAGGGTGGTGTTGTATGATTATTCTACACGGATGAAGTCTTTAAATTTGTTCTAATATTTGTTGATGAACTGGAAACAGCGGAAAATAGGGTGGTGCCTGAGATCGGATCTGAGCAGTTTGCCTTTGGTTCCTTCATGTCTGTCACAATGAGCTGTGATCATCGTGTTATTGATGGTATGTTGGTTTTCTTTTCAGGAATTTGATTCATGAGTAGCTTGTTTCTTGCAGTAGGGATGTATGCACTTACATATGTTTGAAAGAGTTTAAAGGGTTCGATAAAGTGGAGTCAGGGTCTGACACGGGTAAGAGCAAATAATTGTGGAACCTAGAAGATGGATTAAGTGTTTCATCAACATGAAATGTAAGGACAAAAATGGTACACAGGAAACACTGACGAATGAAGAAGCCAAACGAAGACGATCTACTAATAAGTAGTAAAACACCAACAATGTTGAACCACGTTTTGCTGATAAAGTTGAACCAAAACACCAACAATGTTGAACACCTTTTACTGATAAAGTTGAACCAAATTTTAGATGTACTTTGATTATGTTAAACAACCGTATCGTTCTTTAATGACTGAGCCTTTCCCTGTGTTGTATCTACTCTTTGCATGGACGAGAGATGTTACACTTCGATTCTTGCTCTAGCTTAATCTTCAACCATTTTGTCTCTTAAAATTTTGATGGCATTCATGGTTTATATATATAGATAAAGCTACTTCTCTTTCTTTTCTTCCACCTAAAAAAAGGATCTGATTGCAGATCCTAATCTAGGAAGCATGTGATTACAAATAGCAAAGTTTTGATGTTTGAATGGTCTCTTCCTATCACCAACTGTCCTTTATCTGGGCTTGGGACCGCAAAATAAATGTAGCTCTTAATAGTATGTATATTATTTCTAACAAATGATTATGCACAGATATCCTTTGGTTGCAACTTGGAACATTGATAATCTGAGATATCATATTTATGTAATTGGAAATAATGATCGGACAGTCTCTATTACCTGACGGCAATTTACTGAGTAATTTTAGATGTGTTGTTGTTCCTTTCTTTGTACTGATGGAAAAATGCTGCTATCTTGTCATGTTCAGGTGCTATTGGCGCTGAGTATTTGCGGGCATTCAAGAACTACATAGAGAACCCACAATCAATGTTGTTGTAGACAGGTTTCCCCATCATATTCTTTTTTCTTTTTTGCTTTGAGTTTTTAAATAAGAGGCAGCAGCAGGAACTCCTTGCTTATTCGTAACCTCACTTCCTGTTTGTAATCTTCTTTGCGTCCGAGCACACCACCTCTCTATGCAGGAGTCATGTTGTCCAGGATTTATGGCCAAACTTTCTTGTCTTTGGCCGGTTTTTCTGTTGAAATTGAGTTTTTTTATGCGGGCAGTTAGATTATGAATAAGAGAGAAGAATATTTTGTTAGGCTGGGTGAAAACATCCTTTGTTGCCTGCACTGTACCTTTGACATAGTATATAAACTTTAAAATCGTTTCTCGTTGATTTTGAGCTGCGTCGGGATTCTAGGAAGAAAAATGAATGTAAATTCAATAACTTTTGTTGTCCTAGTTTGGTGAACATGACAACTTCATCCCTGAATTTTGCTACGCAAACTGTTATTTGTTGGTTTTCTTTACGAACGGGACAGCAAACTGCACCATGACCTGCCGAAGCATCACCTGGATCAACGTTGAATCCTGGTCGTCCATCTTCAAATTTGGTAGATGGAATGTTGCATACCATCATCTTCTTGGTGCAGGACGATGGTTGATTGGGCAGGACTAGATCATAAGATGCATCCACCGATGATATTACACGCTGTCTATACTCCATATATGCTTAATGAGTTTTCTGGTCGAGTGCTTCCCATTGCAAACATGATCCTAACCCATTTATCCACACCTAAAAAAATTCATGCTGCCCAAAAAGGTTTTTGTTTGGTCCGAGCGTACAAGAAATGATGTCTAAGATAGTGCGATTTGTTTGGTCTGAGCGTACAAGAATTTTATTGGTAAATTATAAATAAAATAATAAGAATTGATAATATTAAAAAATAGTCTCTCTTTTACCCGGTAAAAAACTCTATGCCAAAATACTCTGTCTCAAAAAAACGTGAAGATACTTATCATTATCAATCAATATTTGATATTACAAACCCCGCTACCAACATTTAAAAAAACCTCTCAATTATCTTCAAATATACCAAAAACTTATCAAATTAATTAAGACAGGCAAGTAGAAAGAAGGTGAAAGAGCCCACAACCGCCTGTTGTTGTGTAGAGGTTAAAAAATAGGCCAAGGAGCCTGGATCTAGCGAGGAGGCCAAAGATTTTGCTTGCATTAGATTCAAAACTGAATATCCTGTCCTCCAGAAGGTTTACATACAAAATTTAGTTGGATATTTGTGAAGTTCATTATCATTTTGCTGGTGATGGATGAAATTTGTTGTACCTTGTGGTAATTTGGTTTTGTGTGTTCAATTTGCTGCACGCTTATCTATTTTAAACAAAGAGAGTGGTTGTGCAAAGCTTTTCTTCCAGTGGCGAGGATTCAGAAGACAAAAATTTTACGCCTTGCAGTAGTGTCTCTCGTTCATGTCGCTGCTGGGAAATGCATCTTTTCATTTTGTTTCTTACCTGATCTCCTATTTAGGTTCTTGTAAATGGCCCTCGTACTGCTCCAATCTACCAATTTCTTAAATCTAGTCAGCCTGGTTGTTGTGGATTGAGTATCAAGTGGAATTTCACCAAGTTTCTTGCGGACAAAGAAGGCAAAGTTGTAGCTCGCTATGGTACAACAGCAGCTCAACTTTCGATTGAGGTTTGTGCTGCGCCTTCTCCTGTTCCCTTCATCATCTACAACTCTCAATTATTCAGCTAGAGATCATCAAGTTAATTATCCTGAATTTTAGTCTTTCCTCTCGTTATTGTGCAGCGTGACATCAAGAAAGCACTTGGTGATAAGTGAAAGTAGTTCCTTATGGTTTTTTGGTCAGTTAAGTATTTAACCTACTGAGACAAAATAACAGGCAGTGCTGGGTGACAACCCTATGGAGTTGCGTTTAAATCAAGTATTCGTGTAATACAGATTGGTGTTAGGGTAGAATTTACATAAGATTAAGATTGATGTGTTTGGAATTTGTAGTCAGATTTTTCATGCTTCACTATTATGAACTTAAATGGATTTGTTTGTTTGTCTGTTGTCTTACAAGATGACTGTGTGAATAGTGTCTTCATCAAAACGTATTCCTCGAACAGGGAAGGTGTTGCATAAGTACATCCGCCTCTACCAATATCAACGATAGGGTAATGAACTTGGTTTGACGAGATGGATTGCTGCAACAACCGTTTCTCTGAAATAAGATATCCATTGTAGAGGTTGATAATGAGCTATGAAATGAATCCTTTGTTCTACTCTTTAACTTATTGCCAGTACCTGCGCTGTCAATTGTGTCCGTCATGGCATGTGATATATTACTTCTGTTCAGTTTCTAACGTGACTTTTATCATAGCATATTTCATATTATCTATCACATTTGCTGCCATCTTTTAAATCTCTTCAATGAGAATATTATTTACAACCAACTTTACCAACCACATCTTGCTGTCACAGTTTCGTTCAAGGACACTTTCCCAAGCCCAAATCGATCATTTACCTGCAACTTCACATATGAGTGGCTCATTGATGCAGTGCATTCTAAATATTTTAGTGAAAATTACTGAAATATCTGATACGAAGAGGAAGAAGGAAAAATCACAGTGGCTCATGTTTTATTATGACACCCACTATTATTTCTACATTCTTGTTTTAAGTATATGCAGAAATTAGGAATTATGTGATTAGGAATTTTGTGATGGTAAAAACTTGCCCAATTGAGTTCGCCTAGAAATGAAGGCTTTTCCTTACATTGTTGTATTCATGAATTATTCGAGAGTTATTAAAGCTTTTAAAGTCTTTCTAACTATATTTTCTCCCAAGCCTTTATTTTTCATAAGTGATTTGATAATTCTCAAGTAGTCAAGACAAATATTATAACTTTTGTTCTTCGGTCGGCTGTGACGGGAAGGTTGATCGGAAGAACGGCTTGATTGTTCCCCAACAGCTGCGCCATGGTTACCGAATCGGCCCATGGAACAGCAAGACGACCACCAACAATCCTGGTTGCAGAAATCGGCCGATTCCGTGCGGAATCGGCCGATTTAATCGGATCGGCGTCGCGCCGATCCGATTTCGAGGCCGAATCGGGCGGCCCCGAATCGGCCCGGAATCGGCCGAGTTCGGCCGATTCCGGCCGATTTAAATCGGAATCGGAATCGGCCGATTTAAATCGGAATCGGTTTTTTAGGAAATTACCAAAATACCCTAGGTATGATTTTTATTAAATTATTTAAGCATGGGTAAAATGGTAATTTGGATTTTAAAAACCTAAAATCAAACCCGCTCCCCCGACACCGCCGCCGCTCGTCCGCCCGCCGCCGCCCGGTTTCCGCCTCCGCCGTGCGGCCCGACTCCGCGCTCGCCGCCGACCGGGCCTGCGCGACCTCGCAACGTCGCCGCCCACCCGTGGCCGGACCGAATCGGGCACGCACGAATCGCCGCCGACTCCGCCGCCGGCTCCGGGCCGCCGACGGTTCGTCCGGCCGGGCTGCCGACATCGACCGGGCTGCCGACATCCTCCGACATCGCCGCCGCGAGACTCGCCGCCGGTGGCGGCGGCGGGAGTAAAAATCGCACGGTGGCATTCTTGTAATTAAAAGTTGACTCGAGTCTAACTCGTGTCAAAAATAATAATTAATTCGAAATAATTTAAAAAAAATCTTAAAAAATATTTAAAAATATCAAAAACTATAATACACAGAATAATATCAAAATAACATCAATACTTAATTTTAATATATTTATATTATAAATTGTCAAATTATTATATATAACTGATTAAATTAATTTGGACCGATTCAACTGAACCGATTCCTGGCCGATTCAGACCGATTCCGATTCCGATTCCGATTCACTGGAAAACCGATTCCGATTCCGATTCTGATTTATGCAACCATGCCAACAATATGGTCACCACAAGCTTTGATCCCGTCCCCTCGTCACCCTCCTAACTAGTTTCAGGCCGAATACAGAAAATCTGCACCTAAACCCAACCCAAATTCGAAGACCTTTTTATTTATTATATCGGTATCCAATCCAAACCCTCAAAAATTGTATCGGCTTCGAATTTTAATTTTACACTATTGACTAAGATAAGAAAAATTTTATTATAAAAATGAGAAATTGGATCACCCTTAATCCTTATCCAATACGAATATATATATATATATATATATATATATATATATATATATATATATAAAGTTGGACATGAATTCGATTTAAAACTGTTTGAATTAGAAATAAATGAGTCTAATAGGGATCCGATTTATGGATATCAGATCACTGAGCCCAGCCCTACTCCTAACTTCTTGTTTATGTAATGCTATGTACAATGACCTTGCATTTTATATATGGCAGTAGAAATTTTGCAAGGTCAACGTTACTTTTAATTGGGTTTATAGTCTAATCCCGATTGCGAGCCGTCGTGCTTTCTATTCTGAAGAAATCAATCAAAAGAGAGAACTAAATCATCCCCGCTCCTTCCATATTACACCACTGAAAAAATCAAGGATTGAAGGTTAGATTATTAATATTCTTTCTCACATGTCCCAGCTCTTAAACGAGACAAGGTGAAACTTCACTGTGGGATGTGGTCAAAATAATAATACTACCGCGTTCGCTAATCAATTCTTCCCTCAACTTGTTCTCTTCAAAGGTACTGCCCAATAGCAGAACACCATGACAGACACAGATGGGCAAGGAGTGTTCATATAAGAATAATTCGGTAACGGCCACAGGGAATTAGAACGCCATTTGAAAACAACGACAGCATTTAACAACCACTCCAGATTTTCTTCAAACTCCATCCATTAGAATTTCATTGGCTGATACCATCAGTTAATGTCAAGTAAAAGAAACAGTACAAAACATATTTCTAACCTCCTCTTAACAATAAGAAGAAATAACCAAACATATTTCGACCATGGACATGTAAAGAACTATGCAGATATTACGCGACCGGATAAGGCGTTCCGCGGGCATGTTTCTGGAAATCCTCATCGAACATCTCCCACTCGTCATCAGAAGGAGTCTTCTGGCGAGTCATGTTAAATTGCAGCGGCATGCTCTCAACAGATTCAACAGATGCATCACTCTTTGAGAGAGCTTCACTGCTGGTCTTTGAGTTTTCCAATGTACTGACCGGCTCGACACTTTTGTGGGAAGTCGAGGCCATTTTCAAAGAAGAGGTTGAACTTGATGACTTACTCAATGTGCTAGAAGACAGCACTCTGCCTATAGGCAAACGTGCATCAACTCTTTCCTGCAGCAACTTGATATCTTCACAAATAACAGATATTTCGCCTCTGAAAAGCAAACAATTAGATGCTACTTGTCCTATATCCAAGTTATAGACCCTCATAACAAGAGAAAATAAAAATACGGAAAGAACTTACTGCAACTGATCCACCATACAACCACGGTCTATTAAGAACTCTTGTAACTGAATCAGACCAAAAACAAGATGTCATTTTCCAGCATCAAGCAACCTATATCACAAAACTGTTCACATATGAATTTACCTTGGCATTTTCCTCTGCTTCTTCTTGCAATTTTTGGATTCTTGAACTACCATCGCCATAATGCTTTCCTGCTCGACAACAGCCCTTCCAGCAATTTCATCTTTTTTGAGTTTCTCCTTCTCAGCCATAATCCTTTCTTCATGAGCCGCAGCTAATCGAGCCTCAAGCTTTTGACGAATCTGTTATAAAGTCAAGAGACAACTGAATTCAGGGTGAGGGCCATGTAACATTTAACATGGTCATAATCATTCCATTACAATTCATAACTAAAGTGACCTCATGAATCCTTAGAAGAGATTGATCACGCTCATCTGACAAGTTCAGTAATCGAGACTGTAGCTCTCGTGCTTCAGTTGCTAAAATTGACCTCTCTCCGTTCACTTCTCCTGCATGCTGCCAAAGTGGAAAAAAAATGAAATTTAACTTTGCTTCATAATGGGGTTACCAACAAGAATTTTAATCAACACTAACACAAACCATTTCATTTGCTGCTTTGGCATGCTGAAGCATTTTTTCATTTCCTCCACCTTAGCTAGCAAATCAATACCAGCCTTGGAAGCCTCTTCTTTAGCTTGGTTGGCTAAAGCCTCTTGCATTTCAACCTCCTTCGCCATGCTCATAAGTGATTCCATCCCAGAAGCCAAGCTTTTCTGCAAGGCAATCAAAGAAAAAAACAAAATAAAACAATGTAAATTTGGGAGATTAATTAGCTTAAAATGTGCCACAATTCAAAAGAACACCTTCGATCTGTGAACATCATTCATTTAAAAATAAATTCAACAAACAAGAAATTACATGTATATAAACACAACGCGAAAGGTTCTTTAAGTCATTGTGACATTTTATTGAAATATAGTTCAGACAACCAACTGAATCTCATGAATCTAATTTCCAAGCATTAGAGATCAGTTAACTTAGTGTTTAAACCTGTCAATGGAAAGGCAATAGAGCAATGCTGATAGCTGAACAATAGATAAGTAACATTTTAGGGTCTGTACAGCACAGTCTTACATCAAATATGGCCACCAAGTCTCAATCTCACACATACATACAGAATTATACAACCAGAAGCAGAAAGCAAAAGGGCTCATGCAAGAGATTACAGTTCAGGATTATCACACAAGATGCCCTTCTTGTGCAATGCTAAGTGAGGCGATGATAACATGAAGCTTGAAGCTTCCATCCTAAAGCTTTCAAAATATTTGAATATGCATTAAGAGAGAACATAATTGACAAGGATTAATAGTCATCTTACATTTAAAAAAAAAAATGCTTCGACATGGAAATCAATAAATTCAGGAAACCCTTAACACAAACAAAAATCTTCCCAAGTGTAGCCTGCCTAAATAATTAGTTGTCAAAAATTTGGAGGGAAATGTAATATTGATTCGTTATTCATAAAATTCTCCCCCACCTACAACCATATTACTTGCATGTTTTTATCCCATTTTGGGGAAATAATTGCTTGTAGCTGCTTCTATGCATGCCCATCATAATTTCCCTCATATTGTTCCAACATATCCAATTTAATATAAATGATTTAAGGAAATGGAATATTTGAAGCTGTTACTAAATAGCATTTCATCCAACAGTCAAGTTTTTGTCTAATGTGAAGAAGTAATGAGATAGTATTTTCTTATTAAGTCATTTGAGAAAAGATACTTTTGACAACCTCATCAAAAAAAAAAGAAAAACTTCAAATGTCTTTAAGAATGTAGATGACCGGAAAAACCTTGTAAGTTTTAGCCTCAGTAACAAATTCGTTGAGAAAATCAACGCTAACTATCTGACTAGAACGTACAACATCTCCATGATCAAGTCCATCTCCAACATGAACCCCATCAGAATCAACAATGGAGTGATACATATCCTCCTCCGATGGCAAATTATTGGACTGGGTAGCATACAAATCACTGACTGAAATTTCAATAGCAGCATCAAGTTTTTCAGAGGAACTAATTTCTCCTTTAACAGCAGATTGAGATGGTTCAATGTCAGCCAACAAAATCTTCTCTTCTGACAGACTGGCATCCAAGCTTATACTCTTTTCACATACAGTTGATCCTGCTTCCACAAAAGTTGATTCTGAACCACCGAAAGTTAAGCTTAATTATTCAAAGCCCAGATGAGCTAACACAAGAGATATGAGGTTATGTATTCTTACCTGATGTTGATGCTTGCAACGAATGTAACTGCTTCTCAGTTGTAATCTCCGCATCATCTGTGTCAAGGGTAACTGATTTGAGAACCTGTGCAGTTGTAGTTTCTGCGTATACAAAATTGTTGTCCTCTCTTTTTCATAATGCCAAAGCAGATCACGAACATCTTGTTTAACCAGACATTCTCGTTCTGTTGAAGTAGCATCAAAACCTTCCATTAGTGTGATAAACTCTTGTGTAAAGCCAACATCACACATATCCTCAGCTCTATCTACACCCAACCATCATGGAACTAAATGATATCCATAAATAACCAAAAGAATCGGGATAAAAAAAGACCACAAATGACTGAAAGAAAATTGAGCAACCAAGGATGCAAACATTACCAGCTAAACCTGATGGACCATTATCTCCATCACTCATAGAAATTGATGGAATAGCTTCATGATATACAACTTCAGAGAGAATAAATTCTACAGCAGCATCGGCATCCTTTGAATGTTCAATTGCAACAGCCTTCAGTATACGAACATCGACCTGGAGACAAGATTGTAACTTAATGTAAGATAACCATAAAGGAAAAACTAGCATGGAGGAGGCCAAACGTATAAATAAAGATCTGAGGCCCGCTAGCAGCCAGGTATAAACTCTAATTCATATCATAGAAAAAAAATTTCATCTGCATGGCCCAAAAGATAATACTCTTATTTCTGCTTCAGTTTTTTCTTAAAAGTTAACCCCCACTCACTATTATTGGGAAAAGGTACTCTTCAACTTCAGATATTACAATAGAGTTCATTGAAGCACAGATCTACCAAAACTATCAGCATTGGGAAATTGACCCAGATTATGACACCCACATTTCGGAAAACATCCTCAATCATCTTATACAACTATTTATACTTATACTTGCACCGCCAAAGTTGTTTAAAAACGTGCTTTTTCACCACAAGATGAAGTTAAAGATCATAGTACCTGTGGGAAAACCTCCACCAAAGAATGATAAACCGCCTTAAATCCCATTCTGCAACCGCCTATTATCTGCCACCGACAGAAGGAAGGAAATAAGATGAGCATAGTATCAATCAAAATATAATAATAGTGACACACAAACCACACCGTCCTCACAAAGAGATGAATCATCAAACAATTAAACTCAAAAGCTAGGGTAACAAACAAACAAGCATCAGAAAAGTCCAAATAATTCGTACTCTGCAAGAACCTTACAAAGAGCAGACATTAAAGAACAATTAACTTCAAACAACGGCTGTTTAAACCATCAGAAAATCAGAAAAAGTCCCTTAAAAAGGTGATTAGAAGAGGACACGAGCCCCAAAAAAAGAAGAAAAAATTAAAAGTTCAAAATCCCCATCCTTGCCAATAAATCAAATAAAAACTGCATAAACCGGGGCCATCAAAGAACAATTCAATTTTTTGAAGACTAGAATTGGAGTAACAACAAGTACGACCTGCAATCATTGCATAGAACAGAGCATGATCTACTTTACCATGGTCAATCAATAAGTCCACTTTCAATTACAAAAAATGGACAGAATCAATTAAAACCGCCAATCACTCTCAATAATTAAACCTAATAATTAAACTCAGGCAACCCAGTACAAAACAGCCTACAACAATTTCGCAATACACCAACACCACATAAAAGGCAGAACCCAGCAAACGAAATATTAAAGTGCCGACAAGAATCATCAGAAAGGGCAAAGAAAATGGTGACAGCGAATTATCGATTGAACCAATCAAGCAGTAAATAGGCCAAAACAAAAACATGGATCGTCGATATTTTTTTAAAAATAAAGGGACCAAGCAAGGGAGATACAAAACAAAGCCTCCCCTACGAAAACAACAAGATCAATGAATTATGAAAGAAAGGCACCGACGAAGCCGCCACAGACGCAAAAGAGCACATAATAATTCAATTCAACCACCAAACAAAAACACAAGCCACAAGCATTCATCTCCAATAACAAGCCCGAATTGGGTAATGACGGCACACAAACCACCTCCTCCTCAAGAAGAAAAAAAACAAAACAACATGAAATTCATTCATTCATTCATTCCTTCAGAGGTTAGTCAATTAAAAAGTAGTAGCAGTCGGAGAAAACGAACATATATCAACAATAAAATCGGGAATTACATTGGGAACGAAGCAAACTGGGTTTTTCTTAGGGAGAAGGATATAATCGATAAATATATATAGAGAGAAAGAGAAGAGAGGAGAAGAGACGACCAGAGGTGAGTCTTCCGTATAAATAAATAAATATATATATATATATATCGGCGTTACGGGGTGCTACTCTCTTTTGGTAGCCTATTTTACGGGGTTTGGGCCATTAGATTGAAATCTTGCCGCCTTCAAATCTGCCCAAGACCCGCCTAACCGCCCACCTCGCCTACCTGGCCACCCACCCATCCCCGCCCCTACTGGTGGCCCCCCCCTACCGCAGCCCCCTCACCCACACCCGCGACCCCTTCTGCCACGGTCCTCCCCTTGCCTGCCCCAAGCCGTTGTGACCTCCAATCCTGCCGCCCCCACCCCAACCCCCCGCCGGTGCCTTTCCACCACCCTATAGCCGCGGACCCTCGCCCCTGGCTGCCTCCTTCCAACCCCGCCGCGGCCACATCGCCCCCCCCCACCGCACTACTACCCCCCCAAGCTGCCCTTATATATATGTTGTATGTGAGGGGCGCAGCTTCCCGAGTGCAAGAGGCGCGAGCTTACTTGCGCACTTTTTACATCCTGGGCCGTCCGACAATAAGGCCGGCCCAGACCCACTAGTTTTTTTAAAAAATAATTTTAATTTGATCTGGACCGTCCGATTAGAAGGACGACCCAGATCATATGGAAAGGCGGAGGCGGAGCCCGGAGCAGGCCGCCATATGGCCGGATGAGCGGCGAGTTGCGGGCGGGCGAGCCGCAGCCAGATCTGAGCCGACTGCTAGATGCAGGCAGGCAGCCGTGGCAAGATCATGCTGCCGTCGGCCAGATCCGGCCGCGATAGGTTGGACTGGCCATCCCCCGGCCAGATCTGGTCGGGGGACGGCCAGGTCCCGTCTGTCGCAGCCGGATCTGGCTGGCTAGCCCTGACGGCCGCGTGGGCAGGCAGGACGGGGTCGATGGGGAGTGGGGTGGACGAGGTGGTGGCATCCACGGCAGGAGAAGGAGGAGGGAGGGGGAGGAAGCGCGTCCCCCCACCCCTGTCGCGCGGCCGCCCCTCGGTCCCCGTCCCCGCCGCCACCCCGCCGTGCGCGCCCCTCCTCGGCCTCCGCCCGCCACCCCGCCACGCCGCCGCCCCCACCCCGCCCCCCCCCGCCCGTCGCCGTGGCCGGGCACCCTTCCCGCCCCCTCCGCCGTCACTGCTGCGGCGGCACGACGACTTCTTTTTTTTTGATCTTGGCCGTTTGATGCTAATCCAACGGCCAAGATCCGCTCCTGCACAACTAAGATGGCTGTGCTGGAGTACAGGAAAAGTTTTCCTATATATATATATATATATATATATATATATATATATATATATATATATAGCAAAAGATTGTTGTATTCCAGCACATATATTTTAATATATATATATATATAGGAAAATAAATCCCTAAAAATATTAAAAAATTCAAAAAAATACCAGAAAATAAAATAATCGAATTCTAATGGATTATTTTATTTTATGGTATTTCAATATTTTGTTCATATTTATTGAGAGGGGTAGTTTTGTAATAAAAACTTGACTCGGTCTCGACTTGAGTCAATATTACGAAATAAATCCCAAAAAATATTAAAAAAAATAGATTAAGATACCATAAAATAAAATAATCTATTAGAACTCGATTATTTTATTTTATCGTATTTTACTATATATTTTTTATTTTTTGAAATCAATTTTTATAATATTGACTCAAGTCGGGACCGAATCAAGTTTTAATTGAAATTACCATCGAGCCCCGCCTGTAAAACCCACGATTCAAGTTAGGGTTTTATATTCAGAACCGGTCGGGTCGACCGTTATTTTTTCGAGTTGAGTCAGTTTCAGGACACGTGTACCGAGCCGATGCCAGTCGCGTGTATGAGCTATGAGGGTCATGTGTACCCAAGTATATGATGATAACGTCATGAACACAGCAGAACAGAATGAGTTATCAGAATATATGAGAGTATGCCAGTGCATTTTTTATTATTATTTTTATATATAGTGGATCGTAGAATTAGTTTTAGGCCGTTTACCGCGTTAGGACGCGTTACGGGCATTTTGGGTGGGTTGATAGTTTTAGAGCATATCATTATGATGTTTTGGTGTTATTTGATTTTATAGGATTTTTCCCAATTTTTATGGATTTTTTAGGATTTAATACGACTTAGTTATTATACTTGACTCGAGCCGGAGACGAGTCAAGTCTTATTTACGAAATTGCCACCCAACCCTTTCTTCTCCACCCCCGACCTTTTCTCCCCCACGCCCAAACCCTAACCATCGCGCCGCCCCTGTTCGCGCGCCACCGCCGCCACGGCCGACGCCGCCTGGCCGCCGTTCGACGCCGCCCAGCCCAGCCACGGCGTCGCCATGCTGCCCCGACCAGGTCCGGCCCCAATCGGGCCGCCGTGACGCCGGAATCGCCGTGCGTAGCGCCGCGGCTAAGTTTTGGTCGCGTCGTCGATTTCGCCGCCGGCGACCGTCGCCGCCACGATCAGGTGGTCGCCTCAGCACCAGCGACCACCCAGTGACCCTCCCCGACCGGAACGGAGGCCAGCGCCGCCCATCCCGGCCGGATCTCCACACCACCACGGCCGGCCTCTGTTTTATGCATTTTCCGGCGAGCCGCCACCTCCGTTGGCCTCATCGACCTTGTAGATGAGTCGGGCTCGCCGAGCCGGTTCCAATGGTACCCTACATGACCCCTATCCAGCTAGTAGATACCACCGGCAATTGTCGCCGGAAAACCACCGGAAGTCGCCGGAAAACCGCCAGCAGCTGCCGGAAAACCGCCGGAAAATCGGAATTTCTGGAATTCGCCGGAATTCACCGGATCTTCCGCGGGGCTCACCCGGTGGAGCCCGATCGAGCTTCGGACGCCGATGAGCGCCGAATTTGAGCTCCGAGACGCGCGACGGAACCCTAGCCGTCGCCGATTGTCGACGACGAGAGGTATAATTACCTCCAATTTGATTATTTAAATTGATGATTATTAGCATAGCATGGTAGCATGGACCGATTATTTATCATGATAGTGCCTAATTTCTGATGAAGTAATGATTGTATGATTTGAGGAATTGTAATTGAATAGTAAGTGAGCTAATGAGATAAAATGAGTTGGAGCATGATAAGTGATCATGATGTAATTTAGAAAAACAGAATAAAATATAGTATGAATAGTTTGAGTTATGATTATTCTCTTTCATGATTATTTGACTATGATGGATGATTATTATGTCGTGTGTGGTATTCATTGATTTTGATGCATCATGTAGTTAGAGGGCGTTAGTATTTAGTTTTGATGTGTAGGTACGGAGTAGGAGCTCGCCGCCTAGGCGCGATGACCCGCTTGGAGCTTCTACCAGGTCCGTTTAGGACTCGTCTCTGATTTACTCTTTCTATTGTATGTTTAATTTATTGCCTGCAGGACGGGTTAAGTGGCGTTTTATCGGATCCCACTTAACTCGGGCCATTTAACCGAACATTTTCCGGATTAATAACCCCTCGAGGATGAGATCCCTCGAGGATGATTTCGAAACCAAGATCCACCACAAGTTGCCTTCGGGCCTATTATATAAATCCCTACCCAGCCCTATATATATATGTAGTTTTCGCGTTTTTAGTGAGACGAGAGACGGAGAAATCGACTGCACGTACCATGCAGAGGATGCCGTGACAGTCAAAGCGGGCTCTGGATTAGTGCCAGCGGACTGTTCCATTCCCGAGGGATCCTGACAACTCCGCGTTTGAGTTCCTCACACCCGGAGAACGTGGAGGTTTACGGGTACTGTTTAGTACAGCGCATGTCCGGACTTGTGGTTCAAAGGGTACTAAAGGCGACTGCCTGAGAGTACTCGGCCTTCGTGCTCAAGGCCAGGAGAAATATGGAGGTAAGGAGAGGGCTTAGGATAAAGTTTCATGAGAAGTACTGAAAAAGAAGTGCCGAGAGCGGCACAGTACCAGCAGCAGATCAGTTAGTTCGGGATGCTACCGGGTCTGCAGCCCAGTGGCTCCTCAGTAGTGCCCTTCAGAGTGTTCTTGAGGAAGTATATGGTTTTCTTTCATATGAGAGTTTGCTCTCATAGCCAGCTTGTTATAGTTATTTTATTTTCCGGACCAGTAACACTTGTTACTGACGTGTTTTTATACTATATGTAGGTAATAATCACGAGTTGGAGGAGCCAGCTTGGACGGAGGAGCAATGAGGTCTTGTACACACACACATGTTAGATTTCTGAATGTTTAATATTGTATTATTATGTTATTATATTGTGAATGACATGAGTAAATGTTTGAGCATGATGATATGATGTGAATGAAATGCTAAGACACGATAATAGAATGCAAAATATGATCAGAGTTGAGCAGCGGAAGCGTAGTGGGTTGAGACCCGAGCTTCAGAATGAATACGTTATAAATGAGATTTTGTGTGATTGTTAATGCATGCCGATATATTTGTATATATATTATTTTGACAGGGTGGGCCCATAATTGCACTTTTAGGGGAGACCCTGTTAGTTTTACTTCAGAATTTTCATCGATTTTGCTCGTAATTGTGATGGTGTGAAATTTAATTTGCATGTCATTCATGTAGTACCATGTTAGGATTTTGTGCATGCATTCATTCATGACAGATCGTATCTTCATCTTAAGACGCCGAGATTGGATCCGCACGAGTTAGGTTCGCGTTAGCCGACCTAACCGGGGCCTGTAACATGCCGGTTTGGTTCAGGAGTGTGAACCGGATTTGGGGTGTTACACCGCCTCCCTGTTTCTCCCTACCAACGATCATCCCCCCTCCTCTGTTTTTCTGCTCCCACCTTGACCGCCGGCGACCGTGCCACCGCCGTCACCTGCACCACTGCCGCCAGCGCCGCCCTCTTTCCCTTTCTTTCCCCTCTTTCTCTTTCCCTTACCCTATTAGCCACCCTCTTTGCTTTGTTTCTTGGAGAGTTGCCGGCCTCCGTCCAATCGCTGACATCACCGCCGCTCCTTGTCGTCGCCAACCTCCGTCCAATTTGAGGTGCCATTCAGGAATGAAAAGCAGCAGCCTTTTATAGCAGCCACGAGAAAGCAACCTCGGTCGCCGCCAACAATCGTCGTCCCTGCCGGGCGACCATCCTAACCCCCCTTTCCCGATTCTTCCCCAAGCTCGGACTGCTCCGGGTGACCCAAGGCGGCACCGGCAAAAACAGTGGTGTTGGCGGCGATCGGCGCGGCAACATCGGGAGCGAGAGCGGGGAGCGGGAGTGGGAGCGGGAGCAGGGGAAGATGGTGCTTGGGTTTTTTTCGGCCGTTGGATTCAATCCAATGGCTGAAAATGAAAAAAAAATTAAGCACAGCCAAGATGGCTCAATCAATCTCATTCTCCTATATATATATCCTCAGATTTGGTCTTTTATATTTTATTTTTATTAATTATTTTTCCCACGCGTACGGTTGGTTAGCCACGGCCCATTAGGATTTGGCCTTTCCCATTTTGCTTTTCTTTTTCACGCCGACGGTTAGCCATGGCCCATGGGCCGGGAAACACGTAGGAAAAAACACTTTATGCAGTTTTTGTGTAGGCACGTGTATTTGGAAATCGTATCGTGTCTGATTCTTTCCCCCCTTTATTAATATTTACTTAGAAATTGTTGTTTATTATTGGGAAAGTATTAGATTATAATTCTACCTAAATTAAGAACTTTACAATGTTAATCAATTTTATTATATTTACAATTGTACTATCAAATTAAGCTTTACTACTTAATAGTATACACTTACTTTAGATTTTTTATATCTACTTAGTTATTAAAAAATAAATTCCATTTAGTTATTAAAATTTTTCTCTTTTTTAAGTTAAAATTATTTTAATATTTGTATCCAAATATATTTTTTTATTAAAAATAAAGGAATATTTATTTTTTATTTAATAATAATATAGTAATAATTTTAAAATAATTATATATATATCTATATTCTTAGTATATATATTATTAATAAGTTTCAAATACAACCCCCCACGCACCACATGGGTCTTTGACTAGTTATTTTAGAAAGCGGATGTTTTGTATATGGTTTCAAGCTAACATGAGCATATCATGTCAAAATAGATCTAGTTATTTGTTTTGTATTATGTAATTGTAAAATTTTCCAAATACGATAAAATTGTCTTTATTATTTAACCACTATTATTATTTAAAGGTTCACGTTAACTTTGAGCTGACTGAAGTATTGGTACAAGCTTATATTATTTTTTCTTTTTCAAAAAGTCTAACTATATCAAATTCTTTTAAGGAAAGCCTGTGTAAGTAAATATTTTTAAAGTAGCGAAGATCTTCTATTTATAAATAAAATTATCTACTTGGAGGAATAATAAGGGAACATTTATGTCTTAAATACTATCTATAACTGCTAAATGATGTGCTTTAAGTCTTGTGAAGAGGAGTGGGGCCAATAGGTATGAAGAAAGTATAGGATTAAAAGTTTTCCTTTACCCTAATAAATAATTTCGATGCCCTAAATAACATTTTAAAATTATAACATATGTTATGATGCACAAGGTGGGAACATATAAAATGGGAAATTGATTCTTGTAATTTCAACAGTCAGGTGGGAAAAAACCCAGATTTTTTCTATATAATCATTAAATATCATAACTCCCGAAATTTAAAATATACTAAGGTGACACAAAAAGTGGAGTTTGTAAATCTAAAATATTTTCAAAAAATCTCATATTTATTTATTGCAAGTGGATAATTTCATTTATAATAAGTGGTGAATTTTTACCATGTTAGAATCATTCACTTATTATGAGTAAAATTATCCACTTTCACAAATAAAAGAGTAATCTTATCTATACCACTTGTTTTCCTCCTTGAGTTGTACTACACACACTTCCAAAACCTACTTTCTTAGTCACATTGATAGCTTTTTAAATATTAAGAGTTGTATTATTTAATGCTCGTATAGAGATAACGCGAGCTCGTGAAGTCAAGTTTGAAAGTACAAGTAGGGGGTAGTGGCGTCGGTCGGACAAGCACTCGGACAAGTTATTGTCTGCGTCGTCCGAAATTTTCGTCGGACAAAACTTGTCCAACCGAATTATTGTCCAATTTGTCCGTCGGGCCCGGACAACGTCCGCGGACGGTCCGAGAGTATACTCGCCGCCGCCGCCGCCGTCGCCGCCACCGCCGCCGTCGCCGCCACCGCCACCCACCCCACAGCCCTCTTCGCCCCCTACCCCAACCTCCGCCGCCCCTCCCCCGACCTCTGCTCGCCCCTCCTCCCCGGTCGCCGCCCTCCCCCCGATCACCGCCTCCCCCGCCCTCCTCCTGCCCTCCTCCCGCCCTCCCCGCCCTCCCCGCGCCCTCCTCCCGCCCTCCTCCCACCTCTCCCCGCCCTCCGCCGCCTCCCCGCCTCCCCGCCCTCCCGCCGTCCCCACGCCCTCCCCTTTCCTCCTGTCGGCGCCCTGCCCCGACCTCCGCCACCGCCTCGACTCCGCCGCGGCCTACCTCCGCTGCCCTGCCTTCGCCGACTGCCTTTGCGCACCGCCTGCCTCCGCCAGACCGCCGCCCTCTGCCTCCGCCGGTCCGTGGGCGAGCGCGGCAATGGTTTGGACGGGAAGAGAAAAGGGCTGGTGGTTTGAGCAATGGCAATATCGTAAATAAGATTTGACTCGAGTCGACTCGACTCCGTCCCGAGTCAATAATAATAACTAACTCAAAATAAATCCTAAAAAATCCATAAAATAGAAAAAATTTATAAAATAAAACAAACAATATAAAATCATAACGACATGCTTTATAACTAATAACCCACCTAAATTCCATGTAACGCGTCCTAACGCGGTAAACGACCTAAAATCAATTTTACGATCCACTATATATAAAAATAAAAAATAACTGGCATATTAACTAAATTACAAGTAGTTTGATATGATTATTAATGCGAATGTATAGTTCTAAATTCCTAAATATAAGAGTGACTTTTATCCTTTTTATATGTATGTCATTTTTAGATATTTAAGATATTAAATATCGATTTTATGTATAAATTTAATTAATTTTATTGTATATTTATATTTTAAAATTTTTATAAACTATAATATTAGTCTTATAAATATTAAAGACATTATATTATTGATATAAAATATCGGACATTTGGTCGGTCGTTCGGTCGGACAAAAAATGTCCATGTTTGGTTTGTTTTAATTCGGTCGAATTCGGTCGGTCAAATTCGGTCGGACATGCTTCGGACGTCGGACAGACGAACAAATTCGGACGTCCACGCCCACCCCAGTACAAGTAATATTTTCTTCCCCTGTTAGTTTTCACCACCGCCGAGTGCTTAGTGATATCAACCTCCAAATAGATACCTTGTCCACGTCAAATTTACATTAGGAAAACTTCATCTAAAGCGTAAATGGGAAGACGAAAGGTCATGTCGATTTGCCAGTCTTCCTTCCCTCTTGATTCCTCCTTCGCTCATGGTTCTTGCTTTTCAAAGTTTAATCAACAAAGACACTTCTACACAACAATGATATGTTGATATCCTTCGTTTTGTATCTTATGTTGTGACCCGGCATCCGCATATTTTCTGAAAGCCACCGCCCTGCCTACCATCAATATGATTACTCTTTTATCTTTCCCTCGAGTTGGAAATGTGCAGACCCATTTACCTAATTTGTAGACCAAGGCATGTTTCAAACATTTGTATAAAAATAAAAAATATATCCAGGTCAAAGTAGATATTTTTTAAAAATCTACTATTGAAGAAAGACCCAACATTATCTTCTATGTTACTATATATTTTCCAAATGGTAAACTTAGGCGGCAGATATGTGCTTGCCAAACCGAACAAAAAAATTCCGCTGGCTTGTTAGCTTAAGAGTTTTATAGGAGTTTCTTTTTTTAATATCATTATTTTTTATTTTTTTACCCCACCTAACTTTTGAGTTTGAAAAGTAGGAGCGGGAAATAAAAAGGGGGTAGGATTGAATAAACAATTATAAATAACAAAATAACAAGCTAAGCTGTAAGATTTGGGGTTGATGGGATGGCTATGATGAGATGTATAACACCCCCTGATCTAAATATTCTCTTACTCGTTATTACCTAAATAAAAAAACCTAAATCCTTTTAATGTCTTAAGACAGAAAGATATCATGACAATGTGCAATTAACGAATGCATGAAATACACACTATAGCATTATATTACATGAATATTATGAAAAATGATCATACTTAAAAATTATTTAAACTATGATAATTTTTAAATTTAAAAAAGATTTTTTTTCTAAAAGTACAATAAAAGACAAATAAGTTAAAAACAATAACAATATATATATATATATATATATATATATATATTATTTGTATAAATTTATACTTATCTCAATCACGTAGATAAGTTTTGAGCTTTGGAGAAATAGCCCATACGGTTCCAAAATTATGGGAAGAGATATATAAGGGAAGTTGAAGCAGATCATGATTACACGCTCATAGTCACGGAACAAAGAGCTATCAAGCTTTATAAAGAATCAAGCCCAAGTGTTTATAAAGGGGGAGGGCGGGGAACAAAAATTTTCAGAAAGACATACAGCTTTGGAGATTACATTGTTGGAGATTACATTGTTGCTTGTTTTGCCGAAGTCTTATCGCCTCACCATTTTGCTGGAATACGCTGTTGTTCGAAGCCCTCATCATCAAGCCAGGGAGCCCCCCACCCTTTTGCCTTGATGGAGATTGGTCATTGCCAAGCCTACCTTGAAGTGTTGTTGCCAAAACCTGCTATTCTGCCTCCAGAAGGGAGAGCCATTCAAGTTGCAACATAATTATCAGAGATTGCCTCATTGAAGAAAGGAAGAAGAAGCATGGAGGAAGAAGAGAAGGGAGAAAAGGGAGAAGCCCTCTCACCAGAGCAACACCACCAACTCCCAAAGTACCGGCATGGAGCTCAAAGTGCCCCCAATACAACATAGCCAATAACCACTGCCCGAGAAGCCCACCAATGCCGGGAAATAACCAAGAAGTGGCCCACCGAAGAAGAGAGAAAACAGAGATTGCTGTAGAAAATAATAGCGGAAGGTTAACTTTGCGGTTCTTTTTCGACCAACGCCGGCAATTCCCTACTCAACCTTAGTCCCCAAAGTGAAGCCAATAAAATGAACTTCAGTTCTAGGTGGAGTCCCACCAACGTTTGTTGCCATCGTCACCAGAATTTTGAAAAGAAATTACTAATCGGAGTAAGGGAAGAACCCAACCACCAACTTATGGACCTCTATCCTGTTGATCCAAGCCATCACCGGCCACACCACAACCCTCACTGGATCCTCCTCATAGTCGGGAACAAAACCCATCCGAGAGTCACCGCAAGAGAAGCCTTGCGTAACCGGAAAAGCTTTTAGAAGTGGCTCGCCAGATCAACGTTGCAGTAGAAAACAACAAGTAGTTAACTTTGGGCCCTCCGTACAGCCAGCCCAAGTGGCTTCTGATCAAACTGACATTGCCACCGGACTCTCCTAAACACCGTCAACAAACCCAAGTCGAGATCTAAGCCTGGAAGAGCCACTAGTGACTGAAAAATTGCCCACAGGATTGTCACCAGAGCAGTGCAATGGCAGTATTCGACCATCTTCCCAACCTCCATCTGGCCAATCGCTGCCACAGCAGGTCAATCTACTGTGTCCAATAGATCACCTTTGTCTCCGGAAACAATCCTAGATCAAGCCTTGTCGCATTAAGTTGCCACCTTCACCAGAAAATGGTGACAAGTTTAGCCGAAACTTTCCACTACTACCACTGCCATTTGGCGCCACCAGCGATCGTCAAACCACCGCCAAGACACTCATCGGTCAGAGATCTACTGTGTCCAATAGATCACCTTTGTCTCTGGAAACAATCCTAGATCAAGCCTTGTCGCATTAAGTTGCCACCTTCACCAGAAAATGGCGACAAGTTTAGCCGAAACTTTCCACTACTACCACCGCCATTTGGCGCCACCAGCGATCGTCAAACCACCGCCAAGACACTCATCGGTCGGAGATCTATTGATCTGGGCGGTCCCCCATTGCCGCCATCATTGGAAAAGCCGTCGATGGAGTCCTCGAAGTCGCCATTGCACCACTGCTGCAACAGGGTCTGTTGGGCCAGTTTAGTGGACCAAGTCCACTTGCTCTGCCAGGAACCATGACCACTTTTTGTTGCCCATGAATCGTGACCATGATCGGATTGCCCAAATCCTATTCATAACCTATCTGCTACCTATCTTGGCTACTGGCACACGACATGCCATCCACCACCTGGTGCACCTAACATAGGCCCAACACCTACGTACGCCACAGGCCCAGTCCAACATTTATCTATTCTGAACCAACCCGAAGTGGTCCGATTCAGTCTATTATCACTCCAGAAATTAATGTGAAGGCTTTCTAGACTTCGAATTGAGACAAAACTTATTACATCACTTTTTTTGGACCCTCTGGACGAAGTGGTGGAGTTATTTTGAAGATTTGAAGACAAGAAAGGGTTGAACTAGGGCATTGGAGTTGAAGATCTTAAAGACAGATTTATTTAAAGGTGATAAAATTCACTAGTTTGTGTAAACTGTGAAAATAAAAAAATAGTGAATTCATGGTTATTAAGCTACCATGGACTGATTTATTCCTCGTTCATAGTAACTTATTTTTTATTTAACTCACACGATTTCTTTGCGCGGCAAGTACGCCTTTGGTCCGACCGAACCCACTCATTCAACCCGAAGCTAGGACTGATTCGCGAAGGGGGTAATCCCACGCTCGAACACACACACACACACACACACACTCATAAACATCACAACATAACATATAACTTCCATTTAAGAATACATCAAAGTTATCACAACCAAATCAAAAACATAAATTGGTTCTCGACCCATTTGTTCATCATATCTGTCATATCATTCTCAACATTTTTTAAAGTCATTTCAACATAAAACATTCCATTAGAAAATGATACATCATAATAAAAAATCACACAACATTCTAAACATATCACACCCAGATTTGTATGTGAACATAATAGTTATCGCTCCTCCGTTAAAGTCGATATGTTATACTCTTGTTCCTCACCAATATAAATATTAGAAAATCGTCAGCAACAACAGTTGCTATTGGTTTGAAAATAACTAAATATCAAAATAACAAATGAAGAGATGACTCTCTTGTAAAAGAAATCCATCATATACTTCCACTGCACTCTTTGTAAGGGTAATCGTTGGGGAACCATTAAGCAGCAAACCATATAGAATCCCGAATTTGACTGGTAAGTCCCACTCTCAGGAAAACTAGTATCCTAAGCCCTCTTCAATCCTCTATATTTCTCTTGGCCTAGAGCAGAAATGTCGAGTACTCTTGGGCAGTAACTTTTAATACCGTTTGATAGCACACGTTCAAACATGCATTGTACATAACAGTACCCATATCATCCACATCTCTCCGAGTATGAGGAAGTTCAAGACGCGGAGTTGTCAGGATCCCTCTAGATATGTAAGTCGGTTTCCTCCATCTCTTGGCTCATAAAAAAATTCGATAAAAATTATATTATACGACTGGGAAGGAAATTATATAGATAAGCCCAAAGGCAACTCACTATGGATCTGAGTTCGAAAATAACTCGAGGGATCTCATCCTCAAGGGTTCTTAATTTTTGAAAAATATAACATTTAAATAACATGTATTAAGTGAGATCCAATTAAACAACCATTTAACATGTCTTGTGATCTGAAAGACAAAACAATGGTAGAGTAGAATAACATATCAGGGGCGAGTCTTAGATAACCTGATAAGAACTCCAAGCTGGGTCTTGCACCTAGGCAATGAGCTTCTACTCCGCACCTACACATCAAAGCTAAATGTTAACACCAGTATAATGCATGAATATTACTCATCATCAAATCAAATACAGCATCCAAGATAAATCATGACAAAATCCCTAATTAGGGCATTCATCAATATCAGCACATGATCTGCCACATGACATTTATACATCAATCCATACATACTTTTATCCTATTGATCACCTTCACTCATATCAAGTTATGAACAATCATGCAACAATATTATATTCACGTATCATGTCAATTTCGTGTTCAATTCATTTGATCAATTTACTATCAGTTGCTAATCGTTAAAATATATTAGAGTCATGTAAATCAATTCGTACACTAATAGGTAATTTCATCGTTCATAACACAATCATATTTTTAACACACCATTCTAATTAATTATAAATCATATAATTAATTATAAATTGAGTTATACTTCACATCGTCAACGGCGGCAGCGACAATGGCGACGACCGATAGGTCAGCTAAGGGTTTGATAGGGTGTTGGGGTTCCAACCAAACCCTAGGAGGTGCACGATAGCCGGCGAGGGATGGTGGTTGCCGTCCGGTGACAACCCACGGATGGCCGGTGACAGTGCTTTGCTACCGAACCAGCAAGGGAGAAGGGAAAGGTGGTTTCGATAGACATAGTGACGGGAGGAGGTTGGCGTGACCTCGGTGACCCGGCAAGGTTCCGGTGACACGTGTTTCCCTGCAACCTAACAGAGAGAAAACCCCCGACGATGGTGGTGTTTTGTTGAGGAGGAGGAGAATGTTGGGAAGAGAGCTTGATTGGGCTCCCATGTGAGTAGAACGGGTGAAGGAGGAGGTGACCTAGGCCGGGTGACACCTGGCCGACGACTAGAAATCCTAGTGAGGAGACAAAAGGTGGGAGCTTTCTTGTCCCTAAGCGGCGCCTCAGGTCGGACGGAGGTTGGCGACGACAAGGGAGGGTCGGTAGCAAGGCGGCGGCGCAGCCACCACATGACCGACAGTGGAGCTGTGAAAGTCGGGTAATATACAAATAGGGCGTCGAGCGACTTGATGAGTGGAAAAGGGAGGGAGATGAGGGAGGAAGGAGAGGAGGTTGTTGACAGGGCAAAGAGGATGACCAGAGACAACGACAACTGTAAAACCCACGATTCGAGTCAGGGTTTTATATTCAGAACCGGTCGGGTCGACCGTTATTTTTCGAGTTGAGTCAGTTTCAGGACACGTGTACCGAGCCGATGCCGGTCGCGTGTATGAGCTATGAGGGTCATGTGTACCCAAGTATATAATGATAACGTCATGAACACAGCAGAACAGAATGAGTTATCAGAATATATGAGAGTATGCAGTTCATTCTTTTTTTATTATGATATATAATGGATCGTAGAATTAGTTTTAGGCCGTTTACCGCGTTAGGACGCGTTACGGGCATTTTGGGTGGGTTGATAGTCTTAGAGCATATCATTACGATGTTTGGTATTTGTTTGTTTTTACGGGATTTTTCCCGATTTTTATGAATTTTTTTAGGATTTAATACGACTTAGTTATTATACTTGACTCGAGTCAGAGACGAGTCAAGTAATATTTACGAGTTTGCCACCACACATCACCCTCGACCCTTCCTTCCTTCTTCGCCCAAACCATCGCCCGCGCCGCCCCTGTTCGCGCGCCACCGCCGCCACGGCCGACGCCGCCTGGCCGCCGGTCGACGCCGCCCAGCCCGGCCACGGCGCCGCCTTGCTGGCCCGACCAGGTCCGGCCCCCACCGGGCCGCCGCGACGCGAGGAAGCCACGCCGCGATCGCCGCGCCCGCGTTGCGCTTCCGTCGCCGATTCCGTCGCCGGCGACCAGTCACCGCCGCGATCAGGTCGGTAGCATCGACACCCTCGACCCCCTAGCGGCCTTCCCCGACCGGAGCGGAGGCCATCGCCGCCCTGGCCGGCCGGATTCTATCCACTCATCGCCGCCGGCTCTGTTTTAGGCATTTTCCGGCGAGCCGCCACCTCCGTTGGCCGCGTCGACCTCGTAGATGAGTCGGGCTCGCCGAGCCGGTTCCGAGGGTACCCAACACAACCCCTTTCCGACCAGTAGACGCCGTAGGCGATGGTTGCCGGAAAACCACCGGAAGTCGCCGGAAAACCGCCAGTAGCTGCCGGAAAACCGCCGGAAAATCGGAATTTCTGGAATTCGCCGGAATTCACCGGATCTTCCGCGGGGCTCACCCAGTGGAGCCCGATCGAGCTTCGGACGCCGATGAGCGCCGAATTTGAGCTCCGAGACGCGCGGCGGAACCCTAGCCGTCGCCGATCGCCGACGACGTGAGGTATAATTACCTCCGATCGATTTATTTAAAATTGATGATGAGTGCTAGCACAGCATGCTAGGATTGATTTATTGATGTGATTGATAGTGATAAGTTACATGATGTGATTAATGACTAATTAGGGATGAAATGATAAGTTGTATGATGAGATTAAGGGAGAATGAATAATAAGTAATCTAATGAGGTAGATCGAGTTGAGCATGCTAATCGAGTAATGTAACTTAGGAAAATATAATAAATTAGTATGAATAGGATGAGCTAGGATTAATTAGTTTTATGATTTTCTGATTGTTATGTTGATGGATGCTTGCATTGTGATTGTGATGTTATTGAGTCTGATGCATCATTTAGTTAGCGGGCGTTAGTATTTAGTTTTGATGTGTAGGTACGGAGTATGAGCTCGCCGCCTAGGCGCGATGACACGCTTGGAGCTTCTACCAGGTCCGTTTAGGACTCGTCTTGTTTTACGCTCTTCCATTGTATGTTTATTTTATTATTGCAGGGCGGGTTAAGTGGCGTTTTATTGGATCCCACTTAACTCGGGCCATTTAATCGAATATTTCCGGATTAATAACCCCTCGAGGATGAGATCCCTCGAGGATGATTTCGAAAACAAGATCCACCACAAGTTGCCTTCGGGCCTATTATATGAATCCCTTCCCAGGCCTATATATATAGTTTTATCGAGTTTTCAGTGAGACGAGAGATGGAGAAACCGACTGCACGTACCATGCAGAGGATGCCGTGACAGTCAAAGCGGGCTCTGGATTAGTGCCAGCGGACTGTTCCATTCCCGAGGGATCCTGACAACTCCGCGTTTGAGTTCCTCACACCCGGAGAACGTGGAGGTTTACGGGTACTGTTTAGTACAGCGCATGTCCGGACTTGTGGTTCAAAGGGTACTAAAGGCGACTGCCTGAGAGTACTCGGCCTTCGTGCTCAAGGCCAGGAGAAATATGGAGGTAAGGAGAGGGCTTAGGATAAAGTTTCACGAGAAGTACTGAAAAAGAAGTGCTGAGAGTAGCACAGTACCAGCAGCAGTAAGTTCGGGATGCTACCGGGTCTGCAGCCCAGTGGCTCCTCAGTAGTGCCCTTCAGAGTGTTCTTGAGGAAGTATATGGTTTTCTTTCAGATGAGAGTTTGCTCTCATAGCCAGTTTGTTATAGTTATTTTATTTTCCGGACCAGTAACGCTTGTTACTGACGTTTTTCTTATATATATGTAGGTGATAAGCACGAGATGGATGAGCCAGCTTGGACGGAGGAGCAATGAGGTCTTGTGCACACACATATTAGATGATCTGAATGTTTAATATTGTATTATTATGTTATTATTTTGTGAGCATGACTATGATTAAATGTTTGAGTGCATGACAATGACATGAAATGAAATGATCAGAGTAGCGCAGCAAAAGTATGATGGGTTAGGACCCAAAGTTCAGAGAATGAGTGAATATAGTAGATTAGAATTATGTGTGAATGAAATTGTTGATATATGGTATATATATTTGTATATATGTATATTTGACAGGGTGGCCCCTAATTGCATTTTTAGGGGAAATTCTGTCCGTTTTATTTTAGAATTTTTACTAATTTTGATCGTGATTGTGTTGGTGTGAAGTTTAGATTTGCATGTCATTCATGTAGTACCATGTTAGGGTTTTGTGTATTTATCCATGCATGATGAGTCGTATCTTCATCTTAAGACGCCGAGATTGGATCCGCATGAGTTAGGTTCGGGTTAGCCGACCTAACCGGGGCCTGTAACATGCCGGTTCGGTTCACGAGCGTGAACCGGATTTGGGGTGTTACAACATTGGTATCAGAGCCACTCTCGGCCGATTAAGATGTATGATACTTTTATAGGTGATGTGTGTGCAAAGACTGCTCCAAGTCCAGCTGGCAGGTATGTTTCTGTTTATTTTCCTTACATGCAGATTCTTATTGATAAGTTGTTTGGACAACAGTGTATTCAGGACCTTATTAGAAGTGTGTGGAATTAGCCTTAGTTAAGTTGACATGCCATATATGGATTGTTATCATGATATCAGATTGCTTGCCCAGTTAGATGTGAGCAGGGAATGTTGTAGTACTAGCAAAGGTATAATGGGTATAAAGTCTTATTTTATACCACATTCGGACGTTAGCAGATGTGAGCAGGAATCTGACAAGATTGTCTTGATGGGCTTAGAGACCCACTAGTTCTGTCCATCGCATAAGTGAATTAGATGATTGACTAGATGTTAGTGTCTTGCATGTCACCACATTAGTCCTGTTTCCATGAGACATGGTGTACATGATAGGAATGAGTAAAAAATAAAAATAAAATAAAAATAAAAATAAGGAGCTTGAAGTATAGAGATATTAGCAAGTTAGTTGGCACATGAGATGAGCCACTTCCAGGAGATAGTGATGAATGAGGATGAGTAGTGTAGTGGATCGACAGTTTGATTAGCACTTCACCGCATCCTCCTCTTCCACTAGTTTATGACCTATGGGCAGAAGTTTTGACTTCCTTTTGCCCGACATAGGTCTTGATATGACGAGGAAAAGATCAGGACTACCATCGCCTGTGAGATTAGTTATTTGACCAGATTCTACCAGAGATAAGGTGCTAGACCAGTGATTACTGTGTGAGGACCAATTAACAGTGATAGAAGCAGCCACTCTTAGCATAGGTTGACCATCATATGTGTCAGTATCATGATCCAAACCCCTCTGGATCAGACACGCATGATTGGACAACCTGAACCGAGTTAATAGCAGCCAGGATATGGCAGAGATAGTAGTAGATTTACGATGCATATGAGTAGGATTAGATATTTCTGCATCTAGGTAGTGCACAACCGCCGACCGAGTGCACAACCACCGACCGAATGCACAACCACCGACCGAGTGCACAACCACCGACCGAGGTGCACAACCGCCGACCGAGGTGCACAACCGCCGACCGAGTTGCACAACCGCCGACCGAGTTGCACAACCACCGCCCGAGGCGCACCACCGCCGTCCGAGATTCACTACCACTGACCGCAGACGCACTACCGCCGTCCGTGTATTGTTCATCCGCCGACCGATTAGATTAGTTAGATCTTAATAGGAACAAGATATAGCTACAATGGAAATTAGCAGAACAGAGAAGAGTTAGGAAAAGTGGAGTTATTTGGATGAGATAGCATAGGATTTGACTATACAGCTCTCTTGCAATTATTATTTTGACTTGACACCCTTGGGTCAGATGTATATTGCAAGATAACCCCATCAGACACGGTTAGTTACAGTCTCATAGAGATGCGTATGGACAGAATTAAGGAACATGACAGAGTGACCTCCAGACGGGACGGTCACAATGATCAGATTGTGTAGATTACATGATCCATGGGTCACAACCAATATACATAGATGAGATGATTGGTACATGGACACATGCAGTTTAACCCATGAAGCGATGGGCCAGTAGGCGATAAGGGTTAGACTTGTATTAGAGTATTGGGCATGGATAGAGGGTTCAGCGAGAGTGTTTTCCAGAGAGATAGCGATCCCCTTGTGTTTTGCCAGCACAATTAGGTCCTTACCTTGAGACATAGGGTTGAGCCCTACCCTGAGTGTAGAGGTACCTTTATGATACTGATTAGGGTTTATAGTATAGGTATATGTTGTAGACTGATCTTCCGATGAGGATTCTACCCCAGCATGAGAGCGATGTAGACAGAGACTTCAGACAGCACAAACCATGCTGACTAGACAGTGACATCAATGTATACTCATCTTTGATTGATAGTTTTGCTTGAGAGTCTACCACAGCGGTAGTAGTCATGTGAGTCAAGATTAGTACTACAAATCGGTACGGGACGGCAGGTCACACACCACTGAAGAGCGGACGAGACACGTGTCGAACCTCATTATGAGTCCCCGTAGACTTGAGGAGAGACGGTGGTTCTTTGGGTCGTTTGAACCCCGCCCGTTTAGAAGTGCGTGACTAGTACGGTGTCGAGAAACATGTGCCTACTGTTAGCTGATTGAACTAGAGCCACTTAGGAGCCGTTTCTGAGATTTGTCATTGATTGACTGTTTCACAGACTGATCACCTGTGGCATAGTAAATCATGGTAATCTTAGAGACAAGTCCATAGACCTACCAATATTTTGGCCACCCAATATGTTACATAAGGATTTTATCTCCCCTACTATTTTGCAGAAGACCTTAACCTTACCATAGATAAGAGTCGCGCAGCAGAAGCGTGTGGGCCCATAACCCACAGGTCCCAGGATCCCCTGTTTACCTGGTGTCAGATACCACATGTGAGGACGAGATACCACTTATTGAGAGCTCTTGAGTAGTGAGACTAGATTTCCACGAGATTCAGCCTCCCTTCTTATAACCCAGAGATATCAGACAGAGTGGAGTTTTTACTTGAGGATTTCCACTCACCCTTTTGTATCAGTTTTTACTATCAGTTTACCCAGATGATTGAGATGAGTATACATTGACCAGAGCACAGAGTACATGCCACAGACCAGATGCAGACTCCACAGTCCCATACAGAGTATGTTATCATACTCCTTGAGACACGCTGTGTATGTACAGGTGTTCTCGCCTCCTTTCAGCAGTACTTAGTAGTTGTATAGATAGCCACCTGAGCCATAGTATGCAGTAGAGTCATAGCAGCTACCCTTGTTCTCTTATAGAACAGAGTGAGATACATGACTCAGGACCGAGTCAACTATAACCAAGTGAGCGGTCCAGTTCCTTGTATAGGGACACCTGAGAGTTGGACCTAGACTGGTCACAGTGAGCCGTGCAGCTCATTAGGGTATCCACCGTACTTAGCAGGAGACTCATAGCAGGCCTTGAGGTGACTGTAGGACCTAGAGTAGAGTTCCTGCGAGTACATGTAGGTAACTGTTCACAGACGACGATTAGAGGGGCATGGGTAGATGTTAGCAGGTAGGTTTTACCCTCGGCGTAGTTTTCCAGACATAGCCCAGATTAGAACCTTGCAATACTCTAGAGTATCTGCTTGACCAACCCAATAGGCCCTTAGGGGTGACCTAGGGTTTTTCCGCCGAGTTAGCAGCAGTGATCAGAACAGAAGAGAAGGATGATGGTCATGTCAGAATAGGCATAGACAGCTTAGAAACAGAATGTGGATATTGACAACATCAGAAGTAGAACCGCCATGACAGTGCAGCTATAATCAGTAAGGATGTATATGGCTATCGAAGAGTAGAGGATACAACAGATGTGTATCCAGCTCCAGGTAGTAGTTCAGCAGAACCTCCTTGAGTTAAAATTTCGAGGACGAAATTTTTATAAGGAGGGAAGGTTGTAAAACCCACGATTCGAGTCAGGGTTTTATATTCAGAACCGGTTGGGTCGACCGTTATTTTTTCGAGTTGAGTCAGTTTCAGGACACGTGTACCGAGCCGATGCCGGTCGCGTGTATGAGCTATGAGGGTCATGTGTACCCAAGTATATAATGATAACGTCATGAACACAGCAGAAAAGAATGAGTTATCAGAATATATGAGAGTATGCAGTTCATTCTTTTTTTATTATGATATATAATGGATCGTAGAATTAGTTTTAGGCCGTTTACCGCGTTAGGACGTGTTACGGGCATTTTGGGTGGGTTGATAGTCTTAGAGCATATCATTACGATGTTTGGTATTTGTTTGTTTTTACGGGATTTTTCCCGATTTTTATGAATTTTTTTAGGATTTAATACGACTTAGTTATTATACTTGACTCGAGTCAGAGACGAGTCAAGTAATATTTACGAGTTTGCCACCACACACGCCCTCAACCCTTCCTTTCTTCTTCCCCCAAACCATCGCCCGCGCCGCCCCTGTTCGCGCGCCACCGCCGCCACGGCCGACGCCGCCTGGCCGCCGGTCGACGCCGCCCAGCCCGGCCACGGCGCCGCCTTGCTGGCCCGACCAAGTCCGGCCCCCACCGGGCCGCCGCGACGCGAGGAAGCCACGCCGCGACGCCGCGCCCGCGTGCGCTTCCGTCGCCGATTCCGTCACCGGCGACCAGTCACCGCCGCGATCGGTCGGTAGCATCGACACCCTCGACCCCCTAGCGGCCTTCCCCGACCGGAGCGGAGGCCATCGCCGCCCTGGCCGGCCGGATTCTTCCCTCATCGCCGCCGCTCTGTTTTAGGCATTTTCCGGCGAGCCGCCACCTCCGTTGGCCGCGTCGACCTCGTAGATGGGTCGGGCTCGCCGAGCCGGTTCCGAGGGTACCCAACACAACCCCTTTCCGACCAGTAGACGCCGTAGGCGATGGTTGCCGGAAAACCACCGGAAGTCGCCGGAAAACCGCCAGTAGCTGCCGGAAAACCGCCGAAAAATCGGAATTTCTGGAATTCGCCGGAATTCACCGGATCTTCCGCGGGGCTCACCCAGTGGAGCCCGATCGAGCTTCGGACGCCGATGAGCGCCGAATTTGAGCTCCGAGACGCGCGGCGGAACCCTAGCCGTCGCCGATCGCCGACGACGTGAGGTATAATTACCTCCGATCGATTTATTTAAAATTGATGATGAGTGCTAGCACAGCATGCTAGGATTGATTTATTGATGTGATTGATAGTGATAAGTTACATGATGTGATTAATGACTAATTAGGGATGAAATGATAAGTTGTATGATGAGATTAAGGGAGAATGAATAATAAGTAATCTAATGAGGTAGATCGAGTTGAGCATGCTAATCGAGTAATGTAACTTAGGAAAATATAATAAATTAGTATGAATAGGATGAGCTAGGATTAATTAGTTTTATGATTTTCTGATTGTTATGTTGATGGATGCTTGCATTGTGATTGTGATGTTATTGAGTCTGATGCATCATTTAGTTAGCGGGCGTTAGTATTTAGTTTTGATGTGTAGGTACGGAGTATGAGCTCGCCGCCTAGGCGCGATGACACGCTTGGAGCTTCTACCAGGTCCGTTTAGGACTCGTCTTGTTTTACGCTCTTCCATTGTATGTTTATTTTATTATTGCAGGGCGGGTTAAGTGGCGTTTTATTGGATCCCACTTAACTCGGGCCATTTAATCGAATATTTCCGGATTAATAACCCCTCGAGGATGAGATCCCTCGAGGATGATTTCGAAAACAAGATCCACCACAAGTTGCCTTCGGGCCTATTATATGAATCCCTTCCCAGGCCTATATATATAGTTTTATCGAGTTTTCAGTGAGACGAGAGATGGAGAAACCGACTGCACGTACCATGCAGAGGATGCCGTGACAGTCAAAGCGGGCTCTGGATTAGTGCCAGCGGACTGTTCCATTCCCGAGGGATCCTGACAACTCCGCGTTTGAGTTCCTCACACCCGGAGAACGTGGAGGTTTACGGGTACTGTTTAGTACAGCGCATGTCCGGACTTGTGGTTCAAAGGGTACTAAAGGCGACTGCCTGAGAGTACTCGGCCTTCGTGCTCAAGGCCAGGAGAGATATGGAGGTAAGGAGAGGGCTTAGGATAAAGTTTCACGAGAAGTACTGAAAAAGAAGTGCTGAGAGTAGCACAGTACCAGCAGCAGTAAGTTCGGGATGCTACCGGGTCTGCAGCCCAGTGGCTCCTCAGTAGTGCCCTTCAGAGTGTTCTTGAGGAAGTATATGGTTTTCTTTCAGATGAGAGTTTGCTCTCATAGCCAGTTTGTTATAGTTATTTTATTTTCCGGACCAGTAACGCTTGTTACTGACGTTTTTCTTATATATATGTAGGTGATAAGCACGAGATGGATGAGCCAGCTAGGACGGAGGAGCAATAAGGTCTTCTGCACACACATATTGGGTGATTGAATGTTTAATGTTTTGTTATGATGTTATTTTATGAACATGCTATGAGTAAATGTTTGAGGCATGACAATGAGATGAAATGAAATGATCAGAGTAGCGCAGCAAAAGTGATGATGGGTTGAGAACCCAAGCTTCAGAATGAGTGAATATAGTAGATTAGATTCTGTGTGAATGAAATTGTTTGATATATGGTTATATATATTTGTATATATGTATATTTGACAGGGTGGCCCCTAATTGCATTTTTAGGGGAAATTCTGTCCGTTATATTTCAAAATTTTTATTAATTTTGATCGTGATTGTGTTGGTGTGAACTTTAGATTTGCATGTCATTCATGTAGTACCATGTTAGGGTTTTGTGTATTTATCCATGCATTGACGAGTCGTATCTTCATCTTAAGACGCCGAGATTGGATCCGCATGAGTTAGGTTCGGGTTAGCCGACCTAACCGGGGCCTGTAACATGCCGGTTCGGTTCACGAGCGTGAACCGGATTTGGGGTGTTACAACAACTGTTGAGAAGGAAGAAAGGTGGCAATCTGGTAAGGTGCAACATTGGGGAAGAGAGAAGAGACGAGATGAAAAATATATCACACGGGGGTAATTTTGTAATTAAAATTTAATTATTTTTAATTTGAATTAAAAAATCATAAATAAATTCTAAAAAATAAAAATAAAATATGACAAAATACTATAAAATAAAATACACTCAATAAATATAAAATGATATGCTTTAAGCATATCAACCCACCTAAAATACCAACTAATGTGTTCGAACACGGTGATCAGCCTAAAACTAATTCCACAGTCATATGTATAAAATAATAAAAGAAAAACCTGGTATGTCACATATTTTAATTAACTTATTTTCCTACTGTGTTATTAATGTGATCATCATATACTTAGATATACATGCACCCTTACAATACATACACATGGTTAGCCTTAACCTCGCATGTATTTTGAAAGTTGAACTAAGCCAAAGAAATGGTATTTGCCACCATGTAGGAGTGGTGACTCCTTGCTTGAAGCATTTCCCCAAATAAAATCAAGTGAATGTTTTATTTTATATTTACTGTTATTAGTAAGAGAAAAACTCAATATTGGCCTTTGCTTAAAAGTAATAGATTTAACTAATTAAAATGCTAATAATAATAATAATAATAATAATAATAATAATAATAATAAACCAACCATTGTAAAAAGGTACCATGCTCAAATTTAAATGACCTCAAATTTTAATATGTTATAAAAAAAATATTAAAAATATTTTCCGGTGCAAAAGCTTATGTGGTCAAACATCATTAACCCCAATTTCTAACTTTCTAGTAACAAGATTCATTCTATTTGCCTTTTAAAAAAATATAATAAAAAAATTAACTTATCATGATTTATCTAATACAATGATAGTTATGTATAAAATTAAAATTTATTTATAATTTATAGTACAAGTCATGCATTTCCCTCAAAATGGCTCATTTATCATAGTTAAAACCATCCACGTAAAAATGATCAAATATTTTTTTAATGTGTGTATATTTCATTAAGTGTGGTTTGGTACAAACATGTAAATGAAAAACTGCATGTTTCCAGCCTGCAAGCTGCAATTACCGTATCCAAGGAATTCAAGAGACGCACATTTTACACTCAGAAAAGCTCTCTCAATTGTTAATAATATATAAGGCGAACAAAGAACAAATAACGTAATTTCTGTAAGTGTTGTAGAGGAAATCATTCAAAGATAAGACAATGTGAAGGCGCGCAAACGTACAACACTAGGAAAATTAAAAGGATCTCAAAAAAAAGAATATAAGAATTAAGAATACAAACTAACAAACTCATTGAGTTAGTTCCATGGATCATCCCATCCTTTCGGTCCTTCTCTTTTAAGAAAGTCTAAAATGGCCTGAACTGCTTCCTCAACTCTATTAGATAATGAGTGGTTTCCCCACTCAATTTCTACTTTCTCTGCTCCTCCCATTGCTTTGCACAGTCTGTGCCAACACACATGCCAAGGATCACAATTTACCCTTAAGAAAAGAAGAAGAATGGAAAAGAACTTAGACAAACCTGTCGACAAGCAATTTTTTGTCAACGTAGTCTGGAACAAACTCATCTGCCATTGAGAAGATGACCTACAATATCCACATTCACACGTTTTAAGTGGTCATTTATCAATCAAGTAGCACGTAGCACCCAACAACATTGGAGCAATTCCATTGAGGGAATACTTGAAGAGCTTACCTGGCAAGGTGTGTTAGACATATGTCCAAGTCTTAGTTTCAGTTGGTCGTCAGTGAGGTCTGAGCTAAGCATGTCATCGTCACCCATATATGCACAAAGAGAATGATACCTGTGAAATGACGCAATGCTGTGAGGTACATTCATCACTAGAAATATGCAAATTTTCCCAAAGAATGAAACTTTGCTGACATGTACTCACCTATACGCAGTTATTGGCGCCTCTGGATCTGCTTCCCTCGGCATCAAGTCCATAGCTCGGCCTTCTCTGATCATAGTTGATGCTAAATCTATCATAGCTGCTGTCTCAGGAAGATTCGCTCTATATTCTCGGTCACTAACAGGTGCCTGATTTTCACATGACAAAGAAAAAGAGAGTGAAAATGAGATGAAAATGAAGTTAATATAAGCTGATAAAATTATTGTCTAATCAAAGGACTGACTACAATGAAAAAATACCTGAAGAATGGCCGCACGAACAGCTCTAGAACAAGCAGCATTTGTGCGCATGTAATGCACAATATCCTATTAAAGTTACCGACCTCTAGTCAACTAGTGGAAGGAAGATGAAATTTTAAAAACAAATTTTCCATCAAATACAGCTTTATATTGCTAATTCCTTACAGTCATAATTATGCACCTGACAACCAGTGCTGTGTCCAAGAAGTACTACCCCTCTGAGTTCTCTTTATTAATCAAATATTCAATAAGCTGATCAAGCTCCAATGAATCCTTGTAATGAACATGCAATATTTCAGCACACATAGTGGTTACTCACATAATAGAAGTTACAAGTTACAACTACTATAAAAATCAGATTGACCATTACTTCATGGGAGACAATCAAAAGTGGGTGTTTGACATCTCATCTCTAAGATGTTAAGAAGAATGGAACAGTTAGGGAAGGAACAATGCCTCCGATAGCAGATCTCTTCAACTAACTTTTATTACTGATCTCTTCAACTAAAGTTTATTACTTGTTAGAATCTAGAAGTTCATGTAGTTATTTATCACTTTTAAAACTGTCTCAATGGGTATACATCTCCTGGGTACTTCTTACCTCTTTTAGATCCTACTTTGCCTAATGACGACTGAAGTCCATGAAAAATGCATGTCAAAGTTTTAACAACTGAATGCCTTTCCTCACACTAACAGTCCTCCTTTATTTGGGCTTGAGACCCGTAATGCAAGCATATAGACCAAGTTTTTAAGAAAAAAAAGCAAATACTAAGTTATATATTCTCCTGCTATGCATTGATTCACAGACATACACTTAAATATTAAAGAAAAATAGAAATGCCATAACTATCAATAAATAAAGAAAACAAGGAATACTTACTTGTTTCAAGCTGGAAGTTCCATACCCTATATACGAAGATGAGAGCATGATCTGCACAAGGGACCACTTTTCATCTTCTAAAGCAACTGATAGAGGTTCTAAGTACCTGCAAACAAGAATACACCGAGAATATTACAAAATAACTTCTGTAAAGACACAAATTTCAGCTTGTAAAGCTGCAAGCATAAACGCATACATGATACATGGCATATCAGATTTATTGAGGTCAGAGGGACTCCAAATACTAGGCATGAGTTTAGTCAGCGGCAAAATGAAATCAGGCTTTTCTATTTACATATTTGATCAAGCATTTGCTTTAGATGCTGCAAATGTTTTTAAAAAACATGTAAGAGGTAAATACTAATCATATGACGAAAATCTTGGAACCTAAAACGTATCAATGTATCGAGCTTGGGCATTTCCATAAATGAACTTTCATCTGGTACAACAAAAAAATACAGGAGAAGAGACATGACTGAGCTGTGCATTTAAAGTTCCTTCCCTAGGTTTCTTGACATTTAGTAGAACTAGGAATGTAATCTAAATTTGCACTTGACTTCCTCTTATAGGCTTCATGTAGAGTACTCATTAAACCATTAAAAACCCATCTAGGCCATCAAAGTTAATGGAATAAAATCTACTGAACATGAAGACGACAATTATCTTGCCAAAATGTAAAATGCACATAAAAATGACGTCACAAAAAGTAGAAAACCGAAATAGCAGAAAACGTACTCAGTTGCCAGAAATCCATCCGTCAATCCACCAATAAATATTACTTGTTGACGAAAATCACCAGTTTTAAATGCAACCTGTACACAAGAAAACCCCAATTACATAAGACTAGAAAGTCAAAGAGAAACAAAAAAATACAAGAGGGAAAATGCAGAGTGTTAATTCTACAAAAAATAGAAAAATTGAGCAACCATTGTCAGTGTCTTAAATTGCTATATATAGTCTAACAACTGATATAAAGTTGCTTTATGATCTAACAACCATTGCCAAATACCCTAGATTTGCCAACCTGAAGTCAAGGAAAACTGAATTTAGGACGGAAATTAAATGGCATGGGAGAAAAAATATGAAAAAAACCATAACTACAAAGATGGGCCAACCAAACGCAGCACCTTCAATCCCCCATTTTATTTGTTCTAGTAAATGTTAAAGGCTACACCAAGTATTTCCCATATAAAAAAGGGAATATTTTAACATTAAATATCATTACCGTCAACAAACTGTTTTAACACAAAATCACAGAAATGCCAACTTCTATTAAAGGTCATCATCGGCTACAAATAATCATATACAGTCCACTAATCACATTGGTTTCGCAGAAAATTACAGCAGATACACTTGCTTTAATGCATAGTCAGTGTAAAGTCAATTTCGCTCTGAAAGCAATACCAAGAACTTTTACTCGAGTCAATTATCCATCAACACTAAATCATACAAACGTCAATTTCAAGTAAATATCATACGCTCATTAATAATCCACTCATCAGATCCCAAGCTAAAAGAAGAAAATAACAAATTCAACCGCAAATTACAACAAATAGGTTAATTATTAGCTTTAATATATTATCCATGCCCAACAATTTCCCTCCAAATGCAATACGAAACAAATTAGTTTCAAAAAAGAAATTAACTTTTGGCTTCAAAGATCATTCACCTATCACAAGACCGTTCAACAGAAAATCACAGGAATTACGCTTATTTCCATTCCAGTAGACAAAACACTAAGCAAAACCCGAACAAACCGGGAAAAGCCAACCTGAGCAGGTCTGGGACCATACTTGAAAAGGGTCCCCTCCATCCTCTTCTTGCTATTAACAGGGCCAATCCGATCGCCTGCTGCGCCGGAGATGGCAGCCGAGAGGGAGCCGGGGTTGGGGTTTTCGGGCTTGAGCGAGCGGCGTCCGACGATGCCGGAGAACCAGAGGAAGTCATGGCAGGTGAGCTCATACGGCCAACATTGACGCCGGCGGCGGGGGAGCGGAATCCGGCGAACGGAGCCTGGATCGGAGAACCTGACGTCTGACTTGGTCGGAGAAGACTCCGAACTTCCCACCTTTAGTGTCAGCACTCAGCAGTGTCTGAAGAGCTCTTCCCGACCATCCCACGGCATAATTGGGCCTAGCACATGGAAGTACCATGGGCTTTCTCATTCTTTCAATGTTCTAATAACTTTAACCCACGATGTAATATTTATTTATTTATTTATTTATTTTAGAGCAAATAACTCTAACCAATGATATAATATTTATTTATTTATTTACTTATTTATTTTAGAACTAATAACTCTAACCTGTAAAAATATTTGGATGATGAGGACAATTTTATTTATATATAAAAAAATTACATCCATGTGATTTGAACAGATGGTCAAATTTAAAAGCTATTGATATTTTCATATTATCATATTATCGGCCGATAATACTAATCTTCTTCGTATATACTAAGTAAGCATATATTTATCACATTACCTTAAACTTAAAAAAATAAAAACATACTTAATTACTATTAATATTGTGGCATTTGTTCACGTCTTTATAAACCCAAAAGTCAACAAGTGTTAGCCGGTGGGCGGCCTTTGGGTCTAAAAGCATAAATCTCAGGTTGTAGAAAGTGGGAAAGTGTAGTTCACTCCAAAACCTACGGGCAGGAAATTAAAATATATGATTCATAAACTTGGAACAAATGAATGAATTTATGGATGAAAATGAATAAAATTAGATTAATCAGTAATATTGGATCACGAGGAATAATCCGAATTATAAGCATTCCTTGTACCCATGCATGCATGCATTGATGGAGGATTCAAATGTTTAATTAATTCACACGAGAATTCCAGCAAGCAGTGATCAAGGGAAGCTTGGAATCGTGTGACATCTAATGGAATCTGCAATTCAATTAATGTATCTCAAGGTGCAAAGCACAAATTTACTGTATTCAAGCGATGGTTTGCTTATCCTTCTTGTTGGAAAACGTCCTTGTATCATGAACAGCTCTTTAAAACGACAAAAGCAGAAAGCAAAGATCGATTGAATGCAGTAGATGGGCCAGATTTACAAATCGACAAAGCAAAGGTACATTCCAAACTCGCTTCGGCCGGGAGAATAGTACATGGCCATACCTCGGAATACAGTTTTAAATATTGTACGAGTTATGTACATGAATTATAACAAAAAAATATCATACAAGGTTAATAATTATTAGTTATATTGGATTCATGTATAAGTGGTATATATGATATATAATATATTTTGTTCAATTAAGTCAAACTGAAGTAGAATTTTAAAATTATAAATAAAATATTTTACTAGATATTAAAAATATTTTTGTGTCCAACATTTAATTACATGCCAGCTAAAATATTTGTGATTTTAGGCAAACAATCAGATTGGAGAAAATACTAAATTATATAATTAGGTAAAAATTAAAACGGTATGAAGACTAAACTGTTCCGGATTTTAAACTCTTTTAATAATTATCATAAATTTTGCCTAGGGAAGTCTGTGACAAAAGTTTCTCACAAATTCTCCGTGGCAAAATATATAAGAAAATATTTGACCAGGTTATTTGCCACTACTTTATGTAAAAAAAGCCGTCCGGTTTTCAGCAGCGACTAATTTATAATGACAGGAGGCTAATTTTGCACTGGTGCCAATTGACTGAAAGGAAAGATATAATATTTAAAACTATGTCAGATATAACATTGAAAACTATGCCCCGAACATACGATTGACATCCATACTTGTGCGTGAATTTCATTTAGATACGACGATGATTCCTAAGTGCAAATCATGAGATTCAGAGTTAGACACAATACATGCAAGGCCAAAAGAAATAGCCGGAGAAGATGTTGGAGCTGGTAAATGTTAATTTGAAAGCTGAAATTGCCATCCACAAAAGCAGCAATCTTCTATCGCCATGAAATTAGTACGTAGATCATAATCCTAAGGCCGGCACTGCAATCTTCGTCGCAGCAGTCGTAGCTCCAATGCCACCGATCGGTCCCGATATTTTATTCTTCTTGTTGATCAGGCGCCGACCGTGCAAAAATCGTTCCACAATAGCAGTGGCGGGCTCCGCGACGTCATCCTCCCACGCCTCCGCCGACTTCCCCTCGTCAGCTCGTCGTGCCACCGCCTCCGTGGCATCGAAGTGGTGGATGCTCCATCCCGGCATTGCACTGAGCCGGTTTATCTTCCCCATCTGCCGGCGGGCGAGGTTGCATGTGTTGGCCTTCATCTCTTCAATCGCCCGTTTCAACAACTCGCGCTTAGAATCCGGGTCCAATCGGTCATACACCCGGAAATATTTGTCCAGTTCCGGGACGCCGATGGACAATCGAACCCCTCTTGAGTAGTCAGTTTTCGGGCTGCATAGTTGTCCAACCTCTTGGATAAGACCCGCGTATAACATCCGGTCAACCCGCTCAGACAAGAAAGGGAAGAGGACAGGCTCGGCCACGTCCACGCACAGAAAGCAGCAGTCGTACTTGGACCGGAACTCCCACTTGCCCCCGTCCACCAAGGCCTCAACGAAGGAGTTCGAGCCGCCGGCAATGATGGGGAGGTTGCCCCTTCCTACGATGCATGCGACCACGCACGACGCATCGTTGCAGAAGTCGGACACAGTGTAGTCAACCTCCGGGTCCATTTCGTCGAAGATATGGTGGGGGATGCCTTGGCGCTCAATCTCGGTCATCTTGTTGGTCACCACGTCCAGGCCCTTGAAGACTTGCATCTTGTCCGAGTTGATGATCTCGCCGGAAAAGCGGGTGGCCAAATGAACAGCCAACTTGGACTTGCCCGTACCAGTGGCCCCCATGACGAACACCACCTTGTTTTTATCTCGACCGGCGGCCCGAGAAATGGAATCCATTTTGGTACTTAAGCAGAAAGAAAGGCCTAGTTGAGCAGCAAGTCTCCCCAATAAGCGCAAAGGGTCTCTTGTGCATACCTAAGCAAAGCAATGTGTATTTACAATATATCTATAAAACAAGGGAATGATTTGAATGTGTTTTTATGTATAATATATATACGAATGAAAACAAACTCCGAAGTTTTGGCGAAATATTCTAGTGGTATATTAGTGAAAACAGTACTGCAGTAGCTTAGTACTGTCGACTGACTGATATATTGAATATGGGACGGGGCTGGGGCAGAAATAAGTAATGAACTCTAGGTGTGGGTGGCGCATGTACCATATATATATATGGGACATAGGATGGGTATTTGGAACAAAATGGAAAGAGGCTGCTGCATCTTTCTATAGCTAGCGTTCCTTTCGGTAATTATCCACTAATGTTTGACGAAAAAGGTAGAATTTGAATATGGCGTTGGGGAAATTGATATCTTGAATAACTAGGACGACAGCAAAATTCATGCTTGGGATATGGTTGCATTGGATATGAGGAACACGTTCCATTTTTCAAAAGTACTTGTACCAAAAGTTGGAACACATATATTTGTAATGCGATACTGAATAGGTCGATCGGTGTTCTTACTTTTCACGCGGCCTGCCGAAAATTAGGAGATATATATAATTGGTAGTATAGACTATTTAACATGATTGTAGAAAACACTAATATACTACAAAAACTACCACTTTGCCCGCGTCAAACCATAGTGCATATTTAAAGTTAGCCTGGACTATATTACCATGGGAATAGTAAAGTACACAATATAATTCTGAAAATCATACAAAAATAACTCAAATGTACTTATGTCCACAGCATAATACAATACTCCACGGATTATATTATCGGGAGTATAAATACCTTCGAAGATTTTTTTATGGTTTTTTAAGTTATTTCATAGGTTATACTTTCCACACCATAGTATAACCCACGACAACCTTAAGGTATTTTGCCGTAGGCAAAAGTTAAATCTTTTTACAGTAAATATTTTTTACGGTTTTTAAATTTCACTTTTGCCTATGACAAAATACCTTAAAGGTTGTCATGGGTTATTTCATTCATGTGATCTATTCAATTTGCTCTCATGCATAATAAAGCATGTCTTGTTTACCAGTAATTGTATATATCGTTGTTTATTTATTTATTAAAAAAATTAGTATTTATGATCAGTACCGACGTCATCAATTTGTTTATGGTTGTGAATCCGCATTTTTCTATTCTAGATAAAGTTTTTACCATCGATTATATTACAGTTTTTCTTAACTATATTACATTATTTGGTACATTACAGAAATCATCCAGAGAATTTTTATTTACAATGATGACAAAATTGCCATATATACCGTTAAACCTTCATACATAGCTAGTAATTGATTAAAAGGTTTGTATTAATTATTTGAGCTGACATAAGAATGTATATCTGTTCAAATATATGCTAATTTTTTCATTATCTATACATATTTTACTTTTTATAACTATGTATGTACTTATCTTGCTTCTCTTACAATTAACTTGCATAATTTTATCATAATTATATAACAAACTTATAATATACGTAATATTTCACCAAGGTCCCCTTCTCTTGCTACGTAGTACTCTCTCTCTCATTCTCTCTATCATCAGTAGCCGAATGCGTACTCCTTGACAAGCCTGGTCAATATTGCTATGAACGATTTAATTGACCACCGTTTGAAAATGCAATATGATTGGGTTCTTAAACAAAATGTCATGTTTTGATTGGCGGCTCGTCAAAAATGGATTAATGGCTCATAAATTCTTGCCGGATAATGATGTTTCTCGACGCGAGAATCAACAATTCATTCGTAGAAAAAAAATGAACAGGGTTAACAAAAAAAAATCATTCGAAGAGATCAACATTGTTATATAACTGATAAAAACTAGACAAAGTTGTTACAAAGATTATATTCATCATTTGATCTTAAATTTCCCTTGGCTTTTGGGAAATATAGACATCATCATTTTGAAAGATCGCAAGCCTACAATTTGTGAGCAGCAAGTACAGTAACTGCAGCTTTGAAGTTTGAATAAACTGGCTATAACATCATAAACCTTTTTTTTCAAACTTGTGAGTTTGACGGTTTTCTACTATAGTCACATAAATTGACTGGAGAAGAGCAGCTTAACTTTTTCATCATCTTCATATATTTTGGAATTCACAGCCGCGAAATCTCTAAATCTCGTTAGACCCAGGCATGAGTCGTCGTCGACTTCCTCCTTTTGATTGACAGTTCTTCTATGGCGTGGCCTTACGGAGTCAACCGACATCATTAATTTTCTCTCATACTCGACTCGGTAATAGTAACCAAAGCATAAATGGCGCCTTCCATTATTGTGACACAAAGACTTGTTAATTTACAAGAAAAAATGTCAGCTTTAATGTCTACCTATATATGTTGGACCACTTCTGTAATATTGACTTAATGTCGGGTTACTCATAATTTGGGGTAAGTTTTCCACCAGCTAGTCGAACAAGATTGTATTAAAAAAATAAAAAATAAAAAAACTACAAATATAAAACAAAAAATTATCAATGAGAGGTTCAGCAAATTGTCCACCTCATGTTCATGTTAAAGCATAACATATACCACTTTGCTGATCAACCAGAAGAACAAATACAAAAAGATAGACACGTATATTTTAACAGTATAGCGAACACATACTACACATATAATATTAACTGATATAAGCTTCCAATATCGTTGGAGTCCCGGCTTGCAATACTTTATATGGTGACACCTGCCACCAGAACTGGCACCAGCTTGATCTTTCTGACGCCACCTTTCCTCCTAATTCGCTGCCATGCAAGAAACGTTCTACAATGGCGACGGCTTGATTGACGACCATTTCCCACGACTCCACTGCCTCCTGTCCGGAACCTCGCCATGCCACCGCATCGGTGGCGTTGAGGCGGTGGACATCCCACCCCGGCATTGCACGGAGGTGGCAATTCTTCCCTTGTTGCCGGTGAGTCAGCTCCGTGGTGTTGTCCTTGATGTGTTGTATGGCTTCTTTGATCATCTTTGCACGTGTGACTGGTCCGATTGCTGCTCTGCCCGAAAGTAGCTGCCATTCCGGCACTCCGATGGACAGTCGGATCCCATGCGAATAGTCCGCCTGTGTGTGTAACATCGCCCGGACCTCATTGAGCAGACCCACTTCCACCATATGGTCGACCCTCTCGGACACGTCCAGCCACAAGAAGCAGCACTCGTACTTGGACCGGAACTGCCACTCGGGCCCGTCGACTAGGGCCTTGATGTAGGAGTTGGAGCCGCCTGCGATGATCAGGATATTGCCACGGCCGAGGATCGATGCGAGAAACGAATCATATCAGAAGTCGGAGGCTGTGTAGCCATGTCCGGGCTGCTTTGTTCGAGAGGTGGTGGCGTATCCCCCGCCTCTCGTCCTCGGGCATCTTGTTGGGCAACACGGGCAGACCATTGTAGACTTGCATCTTGTCTGAATTAAAGCTCTCGCCCGAGAAGCGGGTTGCTAAGTGACCATCCAATTTGGATTTGCCCGTTTCCGTAGCTCCTATGATGACACCACTTTCTTACTCTTGCGGGCATTAATCGGGTGAAAATTTTCCACTAGAAAAAAAGGTTTGGATTTGTGTCAGATTTTTCTCCCGTGCTCTACTCAATATGAAAGGAACCGATCAAATCAGAATGTTTGGAAAAAAAACCAACATTAGTCAATGATCTGAGTATTTTTTCAAGTCATAAATATTAAAGAAAAAAGGCATTAACTATCGGCAAAAAGTCATCAACGTGTAGGAAACACGAAACAAATTTTGACAAATTACTTCGAACTTTGTTGACGAATCGGTCACTCTCATGGCTTGCTTTTCTTAATGTTTATATATATCAAGGGACAAGGTTAGCTCATGTATGAATTAGAACTGACTTATATATGCGTCTTATATAAGGATTATACGTTCAGAAAAACCATTATACTGATCATTAATCAAGACCATGGATTAATTTGTAATAATTTGCTACACCACAAAGAACTAATTTTTAGTTCTTCTGCCATATCACAAAACCCGTTAAAAATAAATGCAAATTTATAGGGAAATTATTTTCAGGTTTTTCCCAAAAATTAAATTATAGACTGAAACTAATTGCCTCCTTCATTTGAAAAACATTCGTCATTTGGAGGCACAATTCATTCTCGATCGATAACAGGACTTGTTAATACTTGGGAAATACTTGGTAAAGAAAAAAATGTGAAGAGAAATAACCCGAGATGCCACTCATAAATTTTGGTGGTCGTATTGGACTCGTCTAATTATAGAAATTTGCAATGATATATCACATGAGCTTGCATCTGATTCAATATGGCATTCATATATAGGCAAGAAACATGCATGAGAGAAGAGAAAGAGAGCTTGCAGTCGAGAAAAATATGTTGGCAAATAACTCCTGCGTATGGTTGCCGAGATTGGGGGGGACATAAAGAAGGCTTAATTTATAGCTAGGCCGAGAGGTTTCCATTTGATTAGCATGAAAGGAGGTAATGTTGTAGAATATATATCCCTTATCCTGACTTTGAACGGAAAAAAATATTGGTCGTCATCAGCTACTGGACCGCTCCTCAATCCACACATTTTCAAGACTGTTCACCTGGGTAATGTTCTAGTCTAGATGATATGTTTGACTACCCCAAGAATTTGTGAGCAATATCCTTCTAAGAAACTGCCCGTATTTATTGCTGTATAATACGCTTCGACGTGGTCCGTCCGTTACGAGCTGTAAATGATTGTCCAATATATTGATTTATCCACCATTTCTAATTAAATAAAATAAAAAATGGGGAAAGACTTATTTGGCGTATAAAAAAAATGGTGAAAAAATTAATTATTTTAACGAAACTAATTTTAAACATGTACAAAGACTTTATCGTAACTGATTTATCGATTTAAACAAATATTGTTTGGTTATTGTTTATATAACAATAAAACTCATTTCTACTTTGGCATTAATTTTAAAATTTTTGTTTGTTTAGTATCATTTTGATGAATGTCCTAATTTTAAATTATTTTTTTGTTTATGTTCTAATTTGTGATGCTAAATTATCATAGTTTGGATGGTTAAAACACTTTACATTTTGTAAGTGAGAAAATATTTTAATCAATTGTAATTTTTAATAAACTTAATATTTTTGGATTTATGATATATAAAGTGATAAAAATTTAGCGATATATTAACTATTTATCAGAGGACAAAACAGTGAAAACTTGGTAATGATAAAACCTTATATATTTAGTTAATGGTTTGAGCATGATAATTTTTTTAAAATGGTTAATATTTATGATGTGATTGATATTGTTCGAACTATAAACCGAGTCATTTACAGCCCTAGCTAGTTTGCGAATCTTATTAGGACCCGTGCATACTATTTTTTTCCTGATATGAATTATGTATATTTCTTCCCTCGCCATAAACATTGTTCGGGCGTGGAATCGTTTGCGCCCTCGAATCGGTTCTTTTGTGATTAGGGTTTAAAGGTTCGGTGGGACCGAGGTGCCCTTGCCGTGCAAAGAGATAGTGCGATGGAAATAGAAAATATTACAAACAGTAAAATGACACACATGAAATTTTTTACGTGGTTCCTTAGGGTTCAACTTGAATCCCTAAGTCAGTCCACAGTGAGATTAGTACTCACAATCCACTATTTCTCCTTTGATTTTTACAAGTTACACAAAACCGTGAATTTTTGCTGCCTTTAGATAAATTTGCCCTGATCAGTCTAGAAGGCCTTCAAATTATTTCTATAGTGTTGATAGGCTGAACCAGGTCGTTTTGGTTTGGTTCAAACCAAACAAATGCTGGATCGGACTGGATGGCATACGTCGGCTTCCTTTCTTTTTGCATGCGCTAGTCTACGGGTGGTGTATGGTACACCAGCTCCAATCCGGGTTGCGGGTGGTCACGAACGCAGTCACGGTCTAGATCTGGTCACGGGTCTGCGGGTAAATGGCTGGTCACGGATCTGCCGAATCTCGTGGAGCAGCTGAAGTAAACGGGCACGACGGACCTGGCTACGACGTGACGCGCCGGCAAATTTGGGGCTCCGGCAGCAGATTTTCTGGCTTTGGATGGTGGCGAGAGTTTGCCCAGAACTGTAGAAGGATGCCGAAAAGTTAGACACTTTTCTGCACTTTTGTGCTATGCTGGTCACTTCTCGATTTTTTTCGGCAACCTCAGTAATGAAATCCGGTAGATTTCCGTTTGGGTTTCAATATCATTCCATAATCTTCACTTGATCACAACGGAAGGCCTGGGAATGACCGGCACTAGTCGGAAAGAATCCAATAAATCCACTATTTACTACTCTATTTTTTGCTTTTCCGGCCAGCAACTTCCTCGCTTCCCAATATTTTTTCGGCGACCTCGGCGACAAACTCCGGCGGATCTCAGTTTGGGTTTGTAGATCACTTCTTCGCCTTCGCTGCTCTATTTTTTGACTTTTCCAATCGGCAGCTTGCTGGCAGAATTCCAGCAACTGATGGAGTCTCCGGTGGAAATTCTAGGGGGTGTTGTGTTGGGGGTACTCTGAGCTCTAAGCAGATGATCTTGTACTGTTACAATAAGGTCGAGGTTGTCCGGAAAAGTCGTCGAAAAATTGGACACCGAACCTACAAAACAAAGATGCTATCCTATTCTTCATTGTCGGTGGGAATGGTATAGGGCTCCGATGGGCTCTGATATTTTACAGCTCAGAACTTCCTAGCAAGGGCAAACATCAACTGGCAAGGCTTCAATATACTACAGTAGCAACACTTCATTCTCTTTTCACGGTGGTAATCGAGGAAGCCAGACTTTAAGGCAGCAAGGATCTGGATTCCAGGGACACTACTTCAAAGCTCCACCTTTCTTCTTCGTCACGATGACCCAGTGGCAAAACTTTGGACGAGCAATAGAACCTTTCTTCGGCTCCCTCATGGACAACAATGAGGCTTCGCAGCAGCAACAACAACAAGGCTTCACGGCAATGTTGGCAGGGCACAGCAATCAACATTCATGGGTGGAGACGTCATAGGCATGCATGACGGGGAAAGGCAATCTTCTCCATTCCTTGCTTCTTTTCTGCAAAATAGAAAAAACCAACCTTTGGGTAGATTGGCTGCAGTGTGGTGATAGGGTAACTCTCGATGATCTCATCTATGATGAGTCAATAGCAGACAACAGGGTACTCCAAGCCATGTATTGGTTGGTGAGACAGGGTCGCATGGTGAGACAGGGTTGCATGGTGAGACAGGGTCGCAGGAGATGATCTCCAGTGATGGGCTTTTTCCCTGTTCTTTCTTCTTTTTCTCTGTAAAAGCTTCTTCTTTATCGTACGAGCCCCCCTTTGCTTCAACAATAACACCCGTCTTTTATAAAATTGGGATAATTCCTGAGTAAGAGATTTCCTCCAACGGCTGAAGAACAATGTCTACCTCTTCCTCTGACAATTCTTTCTCCAGCAGTTTGGAAACCGTATGACCAATTCTTTTGTAATATGCAGGAAGTCATCCATGTAAGTGGCTGAGTACTGTCACATAATTGAATAAATATTATCCATATAATCGGATAAATATAAATATTTTTTGAATAAATATGTACAAACAAACATATATTATACGCATTGTGCAATTGAATATTAGAGTGGAAAATACAAGCTTCTCTATCCCTTTAGAACTAAGTATAGAATGAATCTTAAAATCTTGTTAATTTGGAGTCAATCACGACGTTTGACTTAAAATGTTGTAGAGTATAATGGTGCAAATTGATCTAAGAGATTTTGGAGAAAATATTTTCAAATTGTGCAAATAAAAGACCCATAGATTTTCCGGAGATGTACTCAAACATAATTTTAGGATATGTTGGTCTGTAACTTACTTCTAAATGATTTTCCCCCCTTAATCTTTGCTGATTCAACTACTTATTGTTTTATAAAATGTTGGAGCAATTGAAATGAAAATAGATGCACACTAATCGGGCTGCTAATTAAGCGAACCAGCTCATGAGTATTTGACGTTCGGTTCGGCTCAGCTTTGCTAAATTCAAAACTCGACATTTAAATGTTCAACCTCGAACTTGACTTGAACTCGAATCCTACGACTCGAGTTTGAGCAAGATAATGTTCGATTCGACTCAACTAGATTATAACTGGAACTCAATTCCAAATTGACTCGCAATTCGACTCAATAATATATGATAATAATATACATAACATTACTTGCCTATTCAAAATACATTTAAAATCATAAATGAATGTTATTATTGACTACGTACTAAATGATTGTGGTGGTGGAAGTGTTTGCTTTTTATTTTTTTGATTTTTTTATTAAATCTAGGTCATCCTTATAATCGAATAATTTAAATTAAAGTTTGAGATAAAAACATTATCTGCCCCTGGCTAAGATAGTTTATATATGTATATATATATATATATATATATATATATATTAATAGGTTTAATTATAACTAGTTATATTTATTTATATACAATAAAATAATAAAATTGTGGGATAGTGTAGTTGGGAGAGTGTCAAATCGATGACCTGAACACCACATTTTTTATTGGATAGGTCTTCTATCTACTAATTGAGAGAACTAGTTCGTGAGTTACTTTCGATTTTATAATCGAGTCGGTTTCGAGTTTTCGAATGAGCCGGTTTCGAGCTCCCGAACGAGCTGGTTTCGAGCTCGTCAAAATTAAACAGTGTAAGTGTATTTATACTCAAGTCAAGCTTAAATTAAGTTAAAACAAGATAAAAAATGTTCAAGTCAATTTCAAGAATATATGTTCAAAATTCGTTCGATCTGGAGTTGAGTTTGAACGAACTTCGGGTTACTTGAAGTCGAGTTTGAGCACAAGCTAAGCGTGATTCGCTCGCTCATTTAAGAGCCCTACACACTAATACATGACCGATGCTGGGGGTAGAATATACTCCATCCTTTCCCTGAGCTAAATATATATTAGACATTTTAAATATCTTCGTCAATTAGATCGATCAGCTCAGGTTATTCAAGGAGAATTTGATTAGTCTCTCCTCTTCTACTTCACTTTTACCTGCATTAAGCCATTGAAGCATAGTTAAGTAAATATCATGGGAGCGTAGGAGAATTTAGTATAGCTCACAAAATAATTCTGAAAACTATAAAAAGTATCTCGAATGATCATATGCCCACAATAATTTAATTCATGGACTATATATATATTTTTGTAGGCATATCTGCATTTGAGATATTTTTTAACAGTAATCAAAATTATTTCATAAACTTTACTTTTCTTATGATAGTATATCTCACACCAATCTTAAAGCTGACACTTCATGACTCGCCGCGGGGAAAAATAGTATTTTTTTATAGTGTATAAATGATCAAGTTTCAACTACTTTAAAAGTCGATGAGGTTTAACTAAACCACTTAGTTCAACGGTTAGGATAATCCAATATTATCAGGTACTCAGCCACCTCAATAGCTAAACGAGAAAACATTAAACTTAATAGTTTCTTTTCATTTGCATAAAAATTGGTCAACGTGCCACTCAATGGCCTTGCTCATGCCATGATGAAAATCCATTAGCTAGCTATGTCTGAAGATGGACTAACATATGGTTTGATAAATTTTAACTTTAACATGATATATATATATATATATATATATATATATATATATATATATATATATATATATATACTGTAACACCCCAAATCCGGTTCACGCTCGTGAACCGAACCGGCATGTTACGGGGCCCCGGTTAGGTTGGCTAACCCGAACCTAACTCATACGGATCCAATCTCGGCGTCTTAAGATGTAGATACGACTTGTCATGCATGGATAAATTCATAAAACCCTAACATGATACTAC
>JAURVB010013311.1:0-13712 GCA_033002965.1 Piper betle | reverse complement strand
GTGTGGTGCGGGTTCCAGGCGCGTGCAAGGTCAGGCGCAGCCGGGGCATTCTACCGAGCAGCGTGGCGGGTAGAAGTGCGGGTTCCGGATGCGTGGGATGCGAGCGACCAGGCATCATGACCAGGCGAGCCAGGCACCAGGGCCGTGCGCTATCGTGCAAATGGGCGGTAGTCACGGGTGCGCAGGTGTGCGGGTGACCGAGCCAAGGAGCGGCAGGGGTTATCGTGCACGCGCATGGGTGCTGTGGAACGGGCAGACCAGGGTTCAGTACTGGGGTCGCTGGTTCGATAAGGCGACCACACCACACCCAGGAGGGGTTCGGTGTTGGGTCGAACCAAGAATGCGATCAGTCTTTTGCGCCACACCCAGGGGTAGGCTTTCCGGTAATTTTGCTGGAATCCCAGGGGGTGAGTGATGACAAGGCTTGGAGCATGAGGACCGTTGATCGTGGATTGGACGGTGAGGATGCAAGCTGGGGACGTGGTGCCCACTAGTCCGGAAGGTCTATATAAGGAGATGCCATCCTTGTGTAGAAATGAGAACAACAAAAGAGAGTTGAGTGTGTGAGTGATCTCAGTGGGGGAGTGAAACTTGGTCGGGCAAGGGGACGCCTTGGGGTTACTGCAGTCAGGCCAAGGAGGGTCTGGAACACCAAGGGGGATTACCGGGGTAGTCGTCGTCCGCCTTTAGGGTCAAGGCTCACACACCTGTTGTTCGGCAACCCTGCGCGGTGAACCGAGGGTTGGGTGAAGTCCTGTCGAGTGAGGGTCGAGAGGCACGGTCGTGGGGTTTGCATGTCCACGACCGGCGGGTAGTCTAGAGGGATTACCTGTGTATATCCTGTATTCACGTTGTAAGAATAGAGGTTGGGATTTATCCTGTAATTGGTGTGATGTATCCGTCATGTTTGTGCACCGTGGTCTAGACCAGTGATTCCGTGGTCTAGGGGCACCGAGCAGGGTACTCGGTACGTGGGGCGTGTAATCACTTGCGACTTGGTGATCGGTGTGTGTGTTCGGTACAGGGGCTGGTAACCTGGTTACGGTACGCATGCGTTGGTAGCTGGGCGCGGTACCGGGACTGGGTGCGTGCGATACTTGCAGGCGTGCGGTCCGAGGCCACTGTGCACCACAGCACGTTGGGGTACGGAGGTGGTGTTGGCTGGTGTTTCCAGGGAGGGAAACGCGCCGCACAGTGGCAGTTTGGGCGAAAAATTTATCCCCTAAAATGACCCCTGTGACAGTTGCCATCCCACTTTAACAATTCATTTAACCACCCCAGCTCCCAGCTTTATTGTAATCAACCAGCAAAAGCCGGTATTTTCACCATGCATGGCGACCAACCAGTAATGTGGCGGCCTCCATTTGCTGCTATGGCATCACCAAATTGGCCACCACATGGCAACCTTCAACCAGTCCTTGGTGACCCCATCCTGGCCACCCAAACAGGAACCGCGACCAGACCCATGGCGACTATTCTAGTCAGCCATATAAACAGCACCCGACCAGCCCGCCTTCTTTTCCTTCCACCCAATCTCAGACCCCATCTTCTATCTACCCCACTAATCTGATTGGAAAAACGCCAAAGATCCAACCTTTATCCGGTGCTGTCTCATGGAACTCGGACTACACCCTACATGGGGACCTTAATTTCACCATTCATGGTGACCAACCAGCACCACCCTCAAGTGGACGACCTAGTCTGCCCTTTCCATGGCGAATCCACGTCTGGCCAGCAACACCCCAATCAACACCAACCTGGTCTCCCTACACTTCCTGATTTACATCTTTCCCCGCCAGTCTCACTCGGCCACCCAAGGCGACTCCGTCCGGCCAGCAGCACCACTGGGAACACTCCCTACTTCCAGCACGTCAACCCTACTCACAAGGATGGAGGATGGTGTTGTTGCTGCTGCTAAAACAGCAGGACATCCTCCTGGTTTTCTTCTTCCCTTGTTGATTTCTCATTTGATTCTTATGTTTAACATGTTTATGATTTATGCAACATGTGTATGCATGCAAGAAAGGAAAAAGAAAGGAAAAGGAATTACCCGAGCGAAGGAGGAAAGCCAGCATCTGTCCAAGGAGGAGAAAGATGTAGAAGACGCCCTCCCCTTCTCCTTTTACAAAGAATGAAATGATGGTTAGGGTTTGTGGAAACACCCATTCACCGCAATTCCTTTAATCGGGTAATTGGGTAATCAATACAGTTCACTTAACCATTTCACTTAACCTCTTAAACGGGTACATGGTATGATTCACTTAAATGGTTAAATGGATAAATAATTCACTTAACCTCTTAAATGGGTACATGGTATGGTTCACTTAAATGGTTAGATGGACAAATAATGTGGTTGACTTGACCGATTCAAGTAGAATCATTCGGTTAGAAATTACTTCTCAATTAACCGTGTAATTCATACCTAACCAGCTAACGAAATTTTTTCCCACGTTCGATTCCCCCGCGTCGAACGTTATTATTATTATTATTTATATATATATATATATTATTATTAGTTTTTTTATTTTCCAGGTCTTCACAGTTCATTCCTTAACGCAAGGTCAAAATCCATGCAGTTGAGAACAATCATCACACACTCTTTCCAATCCTTAAAATTATCTTTAAGCATTAGAATTGAATTGATGTTGGCAGAAATCATAGAAGCAAATTGATCAACTGAAAATAGAACAAAACAACATGCACATAATATGATTAATAAATCAAACAATGGTTAATACCATCAACAAATACCTAGCACAACATTAATATTTACTCTTTAGACAAAAATATTAATTTGTGAATGGTACTTTTAGTGTAGTAATCAAATATGGATAATAAATATTGTTATATAATAAACTTTCCTTTGTGCTGATTTATTATTCACATGGAATCTTGATAATTATCCAATATTTATTACCACAAATGAATATATAATTCTGTCAAATATTAATCTTCCTTTAACTTGATTAATATTCAAATGAATCAAATATCTACAACCGTCTTAATATTAAAGAATAAATTAATTTCCACAAAAATTTGTACTATAACTAAACCATAATTCTAATTTAATAATCTCAATAACATAAAATTGAAAAAGATTATAAAAGTATCTTTATGTGGAAATTTTTGAAATTATAACCTTTTATAGCTTTATTTTCTTCACTTTATATTTTACCAAAAAAGGTCCTTCAGTTGGGAATAGATATCACATAGACAAATTTCTTGTATTTTCATTTAATCCGATTTGTGAAAATGACAATAACTAGTACTAAATTTTGGGAAATGGGTTGAAGGCCATATCAATTTATTCCTTTTTACAAACTAGTATTATTTTCAGATCCTGAATCCTTAGATCTGGATGTGATATGGAACTAAACAGTTCTAATAAGATTTTCTTTTGGGATCTATCTTTTCTGAATCTTGATATAAAATTAAACATAAATCAAATTAATCCTCAATGATCTAATATGAAGATGATAAAACCATCACCATAAAACATTATTCTTTATATTTAATCATCAAGAAAATATAATTTTACAATGAAAACGCACCTGAATTTATAAAAGCAAAATGATTCTTTACTTCTTTAGCATTTTGATCTTCCAAATTTAGCACTAGTTCTTCAAATCCAAAGTTTCTAGATGATGCAATGTCAGAACAAAAAACTACTTACAAATTTGGGGACAATAATCCCCCTATTTATAACCTTATTTTTCGTAATTTCAATTGAACCTATCATAAAAGAAAAATTACAAAAATGGCATTGATCATTCCATACCTATATTAACGGTACATTAAACTTAACTTTAATAGATCAATTGAATTAAAGTCAACCTTAAATAACATCATATGTACAATTATAGATTTATGAATATATTTATGTTTAAAATATAACAAGAAGAACATCTTAGAAGGCCAAGGAAGGATAGAGAGAGGTCAAAGAGTGAAGAAGAAGCTTGGGATAAGGAGTGAGTGGAGTGGAAAGGTGACAATGAAGGTGAGGTTTTATAAAAAGATGGTGGTGGGCTTGGTGTTGTCATAGGCATGGGTGCCACACCTAAAGAGGTGTATTGAAATTTAAATTTTAAAAAGAAAAAGGGGGAAATTATTTGGTGGTATATAAAGAAATGAATAATATAACATGCAAAATATCCCAAAATAAGGCAAGTCATAGGTGTGAGGATGCTTTGATAGTCCTTTGAAATTATTGAAATTATGTCTAATATGGCGTCCTTCACGTTTAGTTCACATTTGCATCATTTTAGGTTTTTCCCCACTGAAAACACCCAAAACAACACAACACAACACACGAAAAGTAAATAGACACACAGGACTTAATCCTAAGGTCTAACTAGACTCGACTTGACCGAACTAAACATAAGAAGGGCATGCACATAGCGTCTTCCAGAGCAACACATACATACCTACATACCATACATAAATACGTGACAAAAGTGCTGAACAAGCAACTCGATTCTAGGTCATGACCAAACCAAAACTAAAACCATCAGGCGAAAAACTATGGTTTTACAACTAAAATAAATAGCATAACAGTTAATAACGAAATGTGATAACTTAAATATCTCGTCCTATGGAGATATTAAACAAATATAGGTGACTATATAAAAATGACCACAATAAGTATTGATGAACAAGTTCAACCAAACAAGTCGCAACAATTTGTATAAGAGCTGAAACCAAATAAAGCACAAAATAATAATGACAAGGAATCAAACACAAAGATTTTTAAAGAGGATTCCAATTGGTACATCCTCTCTTCATCACTAGTGTATCTTATAGTCGGGTAGGGCTTTCTTACTTCAGTGTGGCTAAATCAAAAGCTTGTAGCAACTTATGTGTTTAATGATTTTTCCTTCACCAACCAAGTCCTAGGTGCTTCACAAGCCACTTGTCTTTCACCGAACTCAACTCCGAATTGGCTTCACAAGTTACACTTGTACTTCACCACTTCAACCTCACAAGCCAAACCTGACACGTACAATTACAACAATACACCGCACACACCGCTGACACACTAATCAGAACCAATTGGTTTACAAATAGTCCTTTCAAGATCAACAAGATCTTTACAACACAAGAGATATAAAATACAACAAGTCTAGCCCAATCTCTTGAAACCCTAAGGTTGAAGCATAAAGCTTTACACGAAAGCTTGGTCTCATGAATGAAGTTTTCAATCTTTGCCGAACTAAACTCTCACTTTAGAACACTTAAAACACTTATGAATATTCAGATATTAGGTTGTTCCTCTTGCACCAATCTCCTTATATAACTCTTGTTGCATTGCCCAACTACTTCAGTAATTAATGTTGATGCTCTTCCAAACTTCCATATAAATTTCCCAAGTTTAAATTCAAACTTGCTCACACAATCAAAGCTTTAGGCACCACTTGACATTTTGCCCATCAAGAAGTCTACCAAGGCTTCCGACCTTTATCCATGACTGAGATCATGTCTAATTATCATTAGCTTTATGTTCAAGTCCATGATTAATCCGAAATATTAGAACATTTCCAAATTACTCCATATGAAATTGAATGTTGAATAACATTGCTCTAGTCCATAAAACCTTATCTTATAGGAAATTATCATGCAATCAACATGATCAATGTTTCATCTTCTAAATCCAAAATGCATTTGAAATGAGCTAGTCCAAGATTTAACAATCTACCTTTTTGATGATGACAACATATGTAACTTGTAACTTAGTTTTAGGCAAACCTTAATTGTAAAGACCACGGAAATTTTTTTCTTAAAAAAATTAATATATTTGACTCGGTCCAGAAAGGACCGAACATATTATATTCTTTACCCGGTTAATTATTATATTTTATTATTTACCCATTTTATAATTTACGTGGTTACCTGGTTAAGTGAAAATGCATGTGTTTTCACATACCCTAGCCGTCATTTTCATTTTTATAAATTTTGAAAGAGGACGTCATTTTTTACGTACGGGTGTAGGGGCATCTTCCTCAACTTAGCCGCCTAGTTCTCCTCTTCTTTGCCGGTGTTTCTTCCTTGCTTGGGTATCGTTCCTTCCTATGTAACGACCTGGCCATTTGTCACAATATTGTGGGCCTAGCTGGTCAGGTATTACTCACAATTAAGTAAATATGTCTAACATTTTTATTTAACCAAAAACATATATAAAGATCCCACAATCTTAGACCGTTTCCCAGTAGCCACACTTATTTCTCAAATAAATAATAAAAGGAGTCCTCTTATTTATTTTGCTCCATGCCCTGGTTGTCAATCACCTAATCTCGTATCTACACACTTGCGGAGGCAATTCTGCGTTAGTGATTACAACACTAAGTAGTATAATAAATAAAACAAAACAAGTACATTCCACTATTTCCTTAAGTTTATTTTAATATGCAGTGGAGCGATTCCGCTGTACTCTAAAACAATGCGGAGGAGGTATCCGCTGTGATCTGCACACCCCGGCCGTAGCCCTTTTGTGGGGAGGCTACCACTACCGTCTCCAGTGCTAGTGCCTCACACACCCCGGCCGTAGCCTTTTTGTTGGGTAGCTATCACTACATTCGGGTGATTGCTGCGCCCCGTTTGTGGGGAAGCTCTCACTACCAATTTTAGTTCCAGTGCCTCATACACCCCGGCCGTAGCCTTTTTATGGGGAGGCTATCACGGCACTCAGGTGAATGCTACGCCCCGCTTGTGGGGAAGCTCTCAGTGCCAACTCTAGTGCTAGTGCCTCACACACCTCGGCCGTAGCCTTTTTATAGGGAGGCTATCACTGCACTCAAGTGTGATGGAGGAATCGCTGTGCCTCGCTCACCCCGGCCGTAGCCTTTTTATGGGGCGGCTATCAGTATTCTAAAACAATGTCGATGCATTACACAATTTACGCATATAATACGACCCTGTGTCAGACTGAGTCAATTCTTTGACCCCAGTTGTACTCGGTGCATGGTGGCCGAATCTGGGCTCAGGCCGATGGGTTATATATATACACTTCAACCATTCCCTCCATTGAATTCTTATACCCCATCATCCATTCGTATTTCCTAGGTTCAACGAGCCCCTTTATTAAATTCTCACACCCCATCATCCATTGGTATTTCGTAGGTTCAACGACCCCTTCATTAAATTCTCACACCCCATCATCCATTCATGAATAGGTATTTTCTAGGTGACCTTAAGTCGAACCATGACCAGTCGACTTGATAACCAACCATATTGGTTCATTTATATTTATTTCATAATATTTAGGTTCGAGTCTTGTAATAAAAATCATGGTTTTTACATCCTATCTCCCTCTTCTTTATTTTATTTCATTCATTTGTCCTTTTAATTGATAATAAGCTTGATAAACATGAGAATTAAAGTCTGAAATCAACAATAACAACTAAAACTAAACTGGAAAATGGAATTTCGCCATGGCTGATGGGTCTGAAGTTGGGCAATGATAGGCGACTGTAAACAAAGATTTCAAGGCAGCTCTCACACCCCCGACGACCTCTCTGGCTGCTGCGTCGAAGGGTGGCGTCACCTTGTCCCTGGGTTCCGATGGGTGGCGGAGTTGTAGTGTGTGATGCTATAGGAGATTCCAGACGTCCAAGCCAGTTTGCTGGCCAAAGACTCACGCCGTGCATGCTCACAGTGCTTAGCCTTGACATTGGGTTGTCGTGTAGGGAGAAGGGAAGTATTCCCGGTGGTGCTGGTGGCTGGACGAAGTTTGACGTGGAGTGAAGATGTGGTCTGGTTTTGGTTTGAAGAGGAAGATATCAGGCCTGGTTTGGTGCAGGACGTTGCCTTCGATAGCTGCTGAAAAACATCGACGTTAGGCTTCTTCTTTGCCTGTTTTTATATTGTTGTTGATGTCTTGTTGGGATGCTGGGGAATTGAAGAAGGACGTGACCAGTGGTGGTGCCAAGGTCTGGTTAGGTGCAAGGAGGAAGTTATGAGAAGAGAAGATGGCCTTGGGGAAGAAGAAGAAGAAGATGGCAGTTTTGTAAATATGGGTTGACTCGCTACCGACTCAAGTTAAAAATAAAACTAACTCGTAATAAATCATTAAAAATAATAATTCTAATGGATTATGGGTTAAAGATAATAAACTAACTAATTATTGGACGAAATCAATATTGACATAAATAATAAAAATACAGTAATGATAAACAGTTGATAATTAATCGGCACACAACAAGCGATTATATTAAATCGGATAGTGATAAGTAATTTATAAAATAAGGATTTTACCTTTACCATATTAAATTTATTATTAGGTAAATAAAGTGATCATTTTAATAACGAGTTAGTAATATAGAGATTGAGTTATTAAACTATAGTCGGGTAGCAATCACTAGTGTCGAACCTAAATAGCATAATGAAAATAAATAAAGTTTGAAATTTTATTGAGCTGAATAATTTAAAATAATTATATTAATAATAATTTTAAATTAGATTAATATAAATTATTTTAAATAATTTAATTGTACAACTTATTTAACTAAATTACTATGAATAAGGATATCGTTAAAGATTTAAAAATGTAACCTAAATTATCAAGATTATGGTTAAATAATTATCGTCTCAAAGGAAAATATACTAATAATAGTAATTAGATATTTGTTTATAAGTTAATAGTTACTTTATTATTTGTTTAAGTGTTAATCATGATTTGGATAATTAATTTCAAATGTAAAGGACTTAAATAATTATATCACATGAATAATTAATTATCTCTATGGATTTGTTGATAATTTAATATTTAATATTTTTGAACATGATATATATTAGATATTTAGCTCCATACATTTCTACTCGAATAAAATTATACTTATGTACAATTTTATGTTCTCGTTCAGATTAGGATCGTTGGTCGCAGCTGCGAGTTTGAAATATCAACGTCTGTATAATTATTTAAAATGTTGTATTTTCCCTTGTGGACAACCTGGTTAGCCTGAGCCCAGATTTGACCACCATGCATCAAGTGGAACTGGGGTCAAGGAATTCACTCAGTTTGACATGGGCTACACCCTTCATAATCTAATAATGGACATGTTAGAATGGACCTGACAGCCATCAGCCAATAAATTGGACATGGCGGATTCGACTCACTAGCTAATTACTGACATGGTTGATTGGACTCACCGTCCGATAACAGACATGGCGGATTGGACTCATCAGCTGGTAACGGACATGATGGACTGACCCATCTGCTAATAAATTGGACATGGCGGATTGGACTCGCCAGCCGGTAATGTATATGATGGACTGACCCATCAGCTAATAAATTGGACATGCAGATTGGACTCGCCAGCTAATTACATACATGGTGGATTGGACTCACTAGCCGATAACAGACATGGTGGATTGGACTCGCCAGCCGGTAATGGACATGATGGGCTAACCTATCAGCTAATAAATTGGACAAAGCGGATTGGACTTGCCAGCCAATTACGGACATGGTGGATTGGACTCACCGACCAATAACGGACATGGTAGATTGTACTCGCCAGCCAATAGTGAATATGATGGATGACCATCATCTAATTATGGACATGGTGGATTGGATTCACTATCCGATAACGAACATGGTGGATTGGACTCACCAGCCAATAATAGACATGATGGACTGACCCATCAGCAAATAGATGGACTTGGTGGACTGACCCATCAGCACACTAAAGGACATGGTGGACTGAACCATTAGCTAATAAATGGACATGTTAGAATGGTCATAACAGCCATTATTATAGATAATGATAGGGAGTTTATGGACTTGTCTTATTAAATTATACTGCTTAGTGTTTAATCACTAATGCAGAATTGCCTCTGCAGGTTAGCAGCTGGAACTAAAGACTAAGAGATGGCAGGGTGGTTATTCTACCAACTCAGGTAGTGAACAGATAATAAGCGGACTTCTCTTTTTACTTTTCTTGTGTTATAAATGTAGTTATGGGAAACGGTCCAAGACTATGGGATAATTATTTCATAAAATGTCATTTGAAACATAAGTTCTTTGGAGTTACAAATTCTAGACTTATTTGCTTTCATATTATTCATGTAGTCTTTTTTAAGTAACACCCGGTCCGGTTAGGACTGGTTGTTATAGGGTTGGTTTTGTTAAATTTTGATTAACAGCTGGCTAGCAAGGCTGACAATATCGTGAAACATGGCGGGTCATTGCACTAATGAAGCAAGAACTGAAGATCAACAACACCTTCACCACATTAGCTCTTTGGCTCGAATATATGTCCTCATTACTTGGTGAACGCTAATAGCAAAGTGTGCTTCAAAAGAAATCTTTTTAGCTACAAGAAAGAGTTAGTTTTCTTCAATCATCTCAAACATAAACAAAATAAACCCTAAGCTTATGAGAAGATGAAAATAATGCAAGCACTCGCCCTATATTTTTTATCAGCCTATTCAGCAAACCATAAAACATTATTTTTCTCTGGGTTGTATGCAAAGTGATATCCTCATAAAGGCAGGAGTAGGAAGCACACAAATCCAGATTACCAAGTTGGTTATTAGTCAATCTGAGTTGCTCACCATAACTTATCAATCAAGCATCCAAAGAGTCCAATCAAGTATTTAGCCGAGCAAAGTGATCATCCTCATCCTCCATATGCCTATCATCATCCTCTTCAGCTATTGGAGCATCCTCCATATGCCTATTATCATCCAATTCCAAATCAGATTCCTTATTTGCATGAATTTCATCTATGGCTTCATTGAGTTCCCTTTCCCACCGAGCATCTTCATCCTCATCAAATTGTTTAGGAGAATTAGATTCAATTTGAGTACTCTTGTTGTTTCGGGAGACTTACCTAAACTCAATTGAACCAATGTTTACTACCCGAACTAGGACTTCTCCACAAAATCAGTTGAGCCCTCTCCATCCCTTAAAGAACATGATAGTCAATATCCGAACATATGGCAAACCAAATCTTCGTCAATTCTTAGATCTAAACATATGGATAAGAGCCAAAATCGGAGGATTAATTTCCCTTTGACTAGCAAACATCCATAGCACGTAAATGCTAAACTAACTAGCATCATTCAATTGTCCTCCTTCACATTTGCTACCATAAATTGCCAAAAAATGAAAGCAATTGGTGTGAAATATCTTGAATTCATAGGACTCTTGTATTGCACTCCATATATGAGCTCACTTCCCTTGAGTTCAACAACTGGAATGTACCTCCAAAATAATACATCCGAAGTCATATAGCCAAAATAAGTAACTTCTCCTTCATTCAAAATGCAAAAAATTCAGCTTTGTCATTAGCTAAGTGTCTGAATTGACGTCCATCCACTAAACCTTGCACACAATTAGACTTGGCCGATTCATAGAATTGTAGAATTAGGCCATTATTGTCTTGGAAACATTCGGATTTGGATTAGCAAACACCATAAGCTAACCTTGTACCTCTTGGCATTCTAGAAATCCATCAACAACATCAAAATGTTAAAGTTCTAAGAATTGGTCATTAATACCATTTCAAATAGTAAAATCATTAGTCTAAATGTTCAAAATTAAATAAGATTTAAAAAGCGTAGAATTACTTTCAAAACTAGTTCGCATTGTGTTTCATTGTTCTCACGTAATGGATAATCATCCATGGTGAAAATACCTCCCCGTGATAACACTCTCATTAAATAAAAAATAATAACCATTATAAAACAATTGATTAATCAATCTAAATCTGAATTTTATTTAATTACCCAAAATCCTATAAATTGAAATAAAATAAAACTACCCATACAAAATGTATGTCCTTGCAAGAACATATTATTTAAGAATCCTCTTCCTCATGTCATAGTCCATCAACAATATATGTCCTTGCAAGAACATATTCTTAAAGAATCCTCTTCATCAGGTCATAGTCCATCAACAATCGTCCTTTGTATTTTGCTTTGACATGTCCCGTTTTCTCACAATATTTAAAGTAATCCCTTCCAGATTAGGGTTTTGGTGTATAACCCTTATTGATTTAGGGTTTCAATGTTTCAGCTTGGTTAATCCCTTGGCATGATATCTTCTGAAAGATTTTGTATACCTTACTAGAGTTCCTTTATCCTCTTAGACCAAGTTTACAAAGTGGACACTTTTGCATTAGAAGCACGTTGGATAGCTTTTGAGATTCACCAAGCATTTTGTGTAGCTCATCATTCTAATCTTCAAGATATAGTTCAAGCTCCTTCTTGGTATAGATTAACTTTTCATTCCTTTTCTCAAGACTTGACACTTTGACCTTTAATCCTTCATTATCCGAAATTAAGGATTGAATCATTGACTTCAAGTCCTAGTCAATTTTGTCAACATTGATGAAGTTTTGGCACATATCTTCAAATCTAGTTGACACGAAGGTGATCTTTAGGGCCTACCTCAAAGGGTGCCATCCCTATTCTGGCCTGGTAGCTATTGTTATATGCAAACTCCCCAAGGGAAGATGCTCCTCCCATGGTCTACTAAAGTCTATCACACACGACTGGAGCAAGTCCTCCAGGATCTAAATCGTACTCTCGGATTGGCTGTCTGTCTATGGATGATAGGCTATACTAAACTTGGTCTCCGTCCCAAGTTCTTGATGGAGAGATCTCCAAAAGAAGTGAATCTCGGGTCCCTATCTGGTAGAATCTACCTATGAACTATGTGGAGTCTGACAATTTGGTCTTGGTATAATCTAGCCAATGTAGACACAAGATAGGTCATACATATCGGTTGCACCGATTTCGTCAACCTATTAACAACAACCAATACTGCATCCATTTGTTACCTAGAAGGGGGTAGATATATGACAAAGTTGCACATGATACAATCCCACTTCCACTCAGGCAGTGGCAATGTCTACAACAAACTGCCTGGTTCTAGTGCTAAATCTTGACTTGCTGAGAAACAAGAGATCGTGACACAATGTCGAAGATGCCCTTCTTGTGCCCTTGCCACCAATAAGATTGCACAAGTCGTGAAGCAACTTCATGGAGCCCGGGTGCACCGTGAATCTCGAGTAATGGGCCACATGAAGAATGTCTTTATGTAATCCGAGAAACTCTACAACGTCTGGCACATATAGCCATCCTCTCATTCGGTACAAACAGTCTGAATCTCTAACCAAGCCAGAATGAGTGAAGAAACCACTACTCTGGCAACTGATCGACTGCTTGTGCCTATTTCACATTGTCTATCATAGTCAAACTAATTATCAACCTCGCTAACACTGCCACAAGGTGTCCGTTGGCTACATCTGTCTGGTCCTCATACTGTATACCCATAGCTGCCAATCTAGTTCCACATACTACTGGCCTCCTGCTCACGGCATCTGCAACCAAATTTGCCTTACCTGGATGGTAAGTGTCACAGGGTAACCTTAGGAGTTAAATATTTCGCCCCTGCATTCCCTTGTACAGTGTGTTTCCCTCCCTGGAAACAACAGCGACAACCGCACATGTAGCAATTTACTGCTATGCACGAGTACTGCACATACCCAGTCCCGGTACCGCGCTGAGCTACTAGCGCTGCTAGTACTGATATCCAGTTACCAGTGATTGTACCGAACACACACACACAGATCACCAAGCTGCAGTGACTACTGTAACGACCCAGCCCAAAGTGCAACGTAATGGGCTAAGTCATTTCTTTAAAATGGGTACCCCGGAAGTTAAAGATCTATAGTCCATTCCCACTTATAAACAAGATCTTCTTCCAGTAGGTA